>RMBW01000059.1:0-203004 GCA_004009845.1 Davidsoniella eucalypti | reverse complement strand
ATATCAACGGACAGTTATACCGGTTCAAGCTCTTCAGTTCACCTAGCTTTCCTCGGTACCCAATATCCATGATGATGGTATGGCATTCGTCAATAAAAATCCGTTGAAGCAAGCCAGTACATAGCAATCCGTCTGCATAAGCAGAAAACTCTCCCGCGGTGATGGTATCGGCGCTCACTATCACCAGCCGGGCTGCTCGCGGTAGACCCTCTCGCCCAGCATGTAAAGACGATTCGAAACGGATGCAGTCAACTCCCATAGCCACTGCTCGAGTAAATAGATCCTCCATTAGCGCTACAAATGGGACGACTACTATGCTGACTCCGCCGCTTTGCATAGTAGCCGGTAGCATGAACAAGATGCTCTTACCGGCTCCAGTTGGGAGTACGCTGATGAGTGACTCACCATCCTGTAGAGCCAATATCTCCCGCATGCTTTCTCGTTGCTCGGCGCTGCGCCATGTCGCATCGGGTCCAAGCAAAGTGCGCAAGCCGGTCTGCATCTCTTGGTCCACGCTGACGTTTGCCGTCCTTAACGGCAACTTGTACCGGATCCGCTTTTTGCTGCTTGTGTCGGTCTGGCGTTTGGTCTCACACTCAGCTTCTTGATCTGGTCGCTTCCGTTTCCCGTTCTGGGACTCGTCTCCTTCGAGAAATTGATGCCACAACCGACTGATCTCTTTGAATGAAGCAATCATCTCTGGCTGTAGCTTGCCGGGGAATCCAATATGAACCGCATAATGTTGTCGGGCAACACGGCATTTGTTGACATCGCTCCCAATGATTCGGAGAGAATGAGACGCTGGCTGAATTCTGCGTTGAATGTCTTGCCGCAGAGTCCATCGAGGATTGCATCAATGAGTCTGCTTGTCTTTACCACATCCATCGCAAAACTCTGGTTAACATTCCCATTGTACCGCCTTCTTCTTCTCCCAAACAGCGCACCGAAAGACTTCACCATGTTTGCTGATCGTTGGCAAAATACCATCCACTGTGCTGAAAACATAATGCATGAAAAGCTGATATTTATATCCAACCTCCTAAGTCGGAGAAACATTCGCTCTGAAACGGCTCAGTGAACAATATCCCGAAGGCGTGAACCATCCAGCGATCGATCTCTCGAGTGCCAATTTTGGGTGTCATGGAGCTCGCCAAATATCAAGAGAAGGGCGGTGCATTTATTCTATTAAATCAACTCATGAGCCTCACTGAAATACGTGGAGCCGCAATCAAGGAACATCCATCATATTCAACTTTTATAAGCCTAGTAAGCTACATCTTCTCCCTAAATTTTGTAGAGATGTATAAAAGAAGCGTCCAAAGAGGCCCATCAGGTTCTTAGTGTTTGCTCTTTCTTAGCTAATACTTTTATATATCTATGGACAAGAGTTGCCGCTCCTGAATCATTTAAATATCGGTTTAATAATTTTGGAATGGTTTGTGCCTTTGTAATCATGATCATTTTTTTTCGACTCCCTTTCACTCAGCAGTAGAGTCTATGCCAATCTAAAGCCACCTAAGCGCTTAAGCCATACAAGGGATAGTTCAGAAGAGAGGCGTTGTAAACCATGTATAAACTTGGAAGTTGAGCTAAAATTTCTCTGTATCTCAATGTTTAGAATAAAGTTTGCCATAAAATACATGAAAATACTGGCCAAGAAAGAGCAAACACTTAGAGCCTGATGGGCCTTTTTTGGTACTTATTTTGTACATCTCTACAATTTTTATAGCCTTAGTCTTTAATACAGTCCCTGGGAAGGTCCCATAAAAACAGCAAGCCAAAACGAGAAAGCAAGAACGACGACAACATCGAAAAGACCAAAAAATGGCAACTGACCAATAGAAACCGACAAGTTGGGAAGGTCCACAAAAAACATTAAGTCAAGACCAACGACGACTGAGAGCCAATGAATATGGTAGAAAGACAAGGTATTGACCAATCAGAAGACGATCTTATCTGCCCCGCGAAATATCAAGTAAAAATCCACCACTGCGTTCGGATTGTATGGTTGTCACTCATAGACCCTTCACAGGGAGAAGACGTAGAGAAGTTTTTCCCTAGGCATTTTATAATGACTTACAAAGCCCTTCTTGGGCTGCAGCAATGAGCATATAAGATTAGCAGGCATGCATCTCGACAAGCTCTTATTCTTATAATCAACAATATAATTTAACTAGTTATATTTTTTGTACATGCATAGTTATGCATATACAGATATACATATGTATGTAGGTATATGCAGCGCTAGATCGATAACCAGCGTGGGTGGTTGGGCAACTTAGCGCTAAAAGCTGAATGGGGGAGGGCTAGTTTTCTCAGGTACTTTACTAGTGTTAATAATTCCAACTACGGTACAGTAATGGTGTTAGGCTCAATCTTAGCTACATGTAGATACATATAACCGCTTGACCTTGAACAGAAACGGGGCAAATGTGTAGACTCTTGGCTGCAAAGGAGAGATGGAGAAAAAAAATAAGACCCTGGTTTTGCTTGTCTCGTTCTCGTCTAGGTTGGCCTTCTTGTACTCGAACTTCCAGGGTAAACATGGGATAATGGGACCAACCAGCCACTAAGCTAACCAAGCTAGCCATGTTGGCGACTCGACTGCGAACTACAGCACATTAGGGTGTTCCATGGTCTTGACTTGACTACATGTGTAGCTGTACACACATATACGTCGTATAGGCCTATATACATATATGACGTTTCTTATACTGCGTTAGCATCGGCCTAGTCAGGAACAAAGAAGACGCAAGCTACATTGTGAGGGACATATATAGGAGAATATACATATACGTAGACTATGACTATGCATTAGTGAAGGGATGAGATATAGCATTGGAGACCTCATATTTAAAGACATGCAGTACAAGAAACTGAAAAGCCAAGAAGAAATTGACAGTAGACGCCTCTGCTGTCGTGGCCCTAGAAAGGAAATAGTTTTGGCTTTTTGTAAACTTTGATTTGGTGTGTGGGCTTATAATTGAGAGATATTGTCTAACACACCAACTTATAACATCACAATATCTTGACAGTAGCAGATTCATACAATACAGCGGGATATAAAAAGGGGATATAAAAAGGGGACATATAATCACTCAGCCTCGTGGTCCTTCTTTTTCTGTCTGCTATATCGATATCAAAGCATGTGTGCTTGCCTGCCTGTAGCACCTTGGGGCGAGCTGGTCCGTTCATAAACTGCAACTGCTCTTCTCTCCCCGAAGCAACATCACGTTGCCTTCCCAGAGCGGAAACGAGCAGCAAATTGACTAACTAACCTGGCTTCTTGTTCTCAGTTCCTTGATGCAACTGCCACTATGGCACTCGTATGTAGTTGCCGCTACGCTCTCTCTCCCTTCCAATAATTTACAGGGCTGCAATCCTCATAGAGGATAATCAAAGAGAAGAAAGTATAGGATATTTTCTTTTAGAAAAAAAGGAAATACCCACAAGGCTGAAGGCTCGTTCCGTTGCTGTGATTTTCAGATATTCTTCTTTTCTGTGCTCGCGATCATCGCATCGGTATTGTAATCGTATCGCCTAATTTTATCGCGGCGATTGAGATCTATTTTCCGATCTGTTGCTACTAGCTTTTGGGCCAAGTAAAGTCTCAGTCCGGCAAAGAAAAAGAACAGGCCAGGCCAAGGAAGGCCTTGTTGTTGACCGCCCGCCTGAATCCCTATCCTATTGATCCCAGGCCACCAAAATCCCACTTTCTTTCCCACCCGCTGTTACTCCCCCCCTCCAAATTAGATATACCGGACGTGGTAATCTTGTTTTGTGATGGCCGCTGTGGATATCTCTAGAAGCCAGCAAGCCAAGGACGTTCTTGAAGTAAAGACACAACAAATCTTAGCCAAGTCAAGCTGAAGCCGAAGACGTTCTTTCTCTTTGTTGAAATTGCCTAGTTTCTTATTGCTCGACAAACTGTGATAGGTTTTAGCAGGACAGCTAGTTAGTTCTACCCTAACTCGATCATTCTCGATTAGAGGCGAGATAAAAGACACAGACGTAGACGGTAGACGTAGCCTTGTATGGGCTCTGACATCCTCTACACGACACGACACGAAACGAACCTTATTTCTCGTGGTAGCTGCTCTGTTCTTGATCAAGTGAAGCGTTCTACTGCACTTGGCTTGTCAAGTCTTTGCTTTTTTTATTATTAATAGATATTTTTTGGGGGGCATTATCTTATAATCTGCTGGCTACAGCACGGCCCTAAGATCTTGCTTTGTTTTGCTGGGCTTCGAGTGGCCTTTTTTCTTTACTTGACGCATATTTTTTCTATTTTTTTTCTCTAGGCTCTTTCTTAGCTTCATTCACGGCGGTCCAAGCAAGACAAGACAACAGGTGCCCTTTTCTAACTTTGGATCTTACTTTGGTTTTCTCCCTCTCCTTCCCCGTTCTCTCGCTTTATTTTTCTGACCCGCCGAACGTCTCCCTCTCCTCCCTCAAAAGCAAGCAGGAGGCATTGGGACTACAGACGGCAGTTGCCTTCTGACTACACATCAGAAGCCAAAAGAAGTGCACTACTGCCGTTGTTGCTCTTGCTCCACAAGCCAGCCACACGCCATACGATAAGATAGCAGAGCGGCAGAACAACATACCAAGCCAACAAACCAGTAGGACAGCAGGACAGCTATCCAGCAGCATGTCTGATACGTCTTCGGTCGTTGGCGACTGCACGCCCAAGTCGCCGCACTACCGTGTGAAGTCCATGCGATCACAGAATATACTAGCCCCAACTCGTCCATTGACCACGCCGCCAGACGGCCTCTCTTCCGTGCCTGGCTCGGCCATGCTGCCGCCGTCTTCCGCAACATCAGCAAGTTTTTCCGACTCTCAGCCGTCGCCGCTTCCGTTTCAGTCCACACAACCGTATCAGCCACACCAACAACAGCCTCCACAACTTCCTCAACTTCCACCACCACAATCACAACTCCCACAACAACCGCACCACCAGCAACTGCCGCACTCGCCGTCCTCGTCTTCACTGCATGCCTCTATCGCCGCCTCCATTGCCGCGGCTGGAACCTTACCGCGTAGCCACACTCCGAGTCACGTTACTTCACGCCCCCAAGACCGCCGGCGCAAGTCGTCCCAGCCAGAGCTCGCCCTGCGCAGCCGTGCTCACTCCTTGGTAGCTTCGCAAGCTGCTGTTCAAGCCCAGCAATATGGCCAGTTGACCTCTCCGGCCACCGTTTCGCCTGCCCTACCGATGACCCCCGTGAACATTGGCAGTTCGACATGCCATGCCTCGACCACCGCCCCAAATTCAGCTGCCGCTGCCGCCGGCCCGAAACCAAATACACCCACACCGGGCTCTGGCCCTACTTCTTCCAGCTTATATGCATCGTTGCCCCGTTCGCTCGACGCACGGCCAACTGCTACTGTAGCTTCGTCTGTGACCACCGAAGACCGGCTTCCATCCGCTGCAACGTCTACCGTGTCTGTAGTCTCTTCAAAATCAACCACCGAGCAGGACCCCGCCAATGCCAAGGGTGGCCGTAGGCCAGGGGCTGTGCGGAGTAACAGCGCCATTGCGTCGCGGCCGCCTACTACTGGAGCCCCACAACGTAACGGACAGCCGTCAACGCAAAGTGTTGCCTCGTCGTCGGGGCACCTATCCGGAATCATACGGCGGAGCTCATCAACCACTAAGAAACAGACGGAGTACATGCCCGAACCCCCGCTGCAAACTGCAAGAGATGGCCAGGAAGTGACGTTGGCACCTGCTTCCGGCATGTACTACTCAAAAGCACTGGTATCTGGAATTCCCATGGCGGCGGTAAGAGCACATACAACCGCATTGATTGGCTCTAATATCTACGTGTTTGCTGGATGCGACGCTACTACATGTTTCAACGATCTCTACGTCATGGATGCCGACTCATTCCATTGGTTCAAGCCCAGCGTGGTAGGAACCATTCCTATACCATTAAGAGCCATGACATGCACAGCAGTTGGCAAGAAACTAGTAGTCTTCGGTGGTGGAGATGGACCTGCATATTACAACGATGTGTATGTTTTGGACACTACAAATTTCCGGTGGAGCAAGCCGAAGATCATGGGCGACTTGATTCCTAGCAAACGCCGCGCACATACTGCCTGTCTATACAAGAACGGCCTCTACATATTCGGCGGTGGCGACGGTGTTCGTGCGTTGAACGAGGTATGGAGACTAGACGTGTCTGACATGACTAAGATGTCTTGGACACTAGTGTACAGCCCCGAGAGCTTTGGACGCCGCGATCCCGGACCCAAGGCGCGTGGTTATCACACCGCCAACATGTTTGGTAGCAAACTGATCATCTTTGGTGGCTCAGACGGCGACAAGTGCTTTCATGACGTCTGGGTTTTCGACGTGGAGGGCCATCAATGGAAAACATTCAATACGTCTATGGCGCACAGGCGTCTTGCACACACAGCAACGCTAATCGGGTCATATCTGTTCATCGTCGGTGGCCATGACGGCGAGACATATACCAACGAGGTGCTGCTGCTCAACCTAGTAAGCATGACGTGGGAGACACGCAAGGTATTTGGCCGGGCGCCGTCAGGACGTGGATATCACGGTGCAGTGATTTATGATGGGCGACTTCTAACGGTGGGTGGATTTGATGGTGTGGAAGTGTTCAACGAAGTATGGATTCTAGAGTTAGCTGTGCATTCTTATTATTCTCAAATTAGCCATTTCTCAATTGATATGAACTAGACAAGAGAGAAGGATAGATGGACTCAGAGAAAGAAAGGATGAGAGAGATTGGGTTTAACTTCAAATAGGATTAAAGGGTCATGAAAAGGAGCTCTTGACTTTTGAAATATATACATGAATGAGGTCATGATTTTGATTTTTGCTTTGTTAGAAATTTTGTTATTAGGTTTTATTATATATCCATCTGCACTATTCTTTTCCATGATTCGTCCTCTTTTTTTTATTTTTTGCCCTCCCCCCTTCTTTTATAAACATATACTTATTAAGAAATGACTTTTCATACAATATAAAAAAAGAATGAAAATAGTCCATGGAAACATTAGTTATACTATATATGTATATGAACGTGTACAGATATAGCACGGAGAAGCCATTAGATGAAATACGGGTTTTTTGAGAATTTGATATAATAAAATCTCGCTAGTCAACAGTTATTACGAAGTGAATAACAGTTAAGCAATGATTTTGTTCTTCTGATTCTCTAGATATATACGATAAATTTACAAGGTAAAACTTTTCCCTTTCATGTTGATATAATGAAACCTGGATACCTATTATTTGAACCCGGATACAGCAAGACAAATGTATTGACACGAGAAGTGAGATAGACATCATTCATATTTCCCGTGATGAATTCTGGAGAGCGTGAGAAAAGAATCAAGAACGTTGATTTTAAGCCAAAGAAGAAAAAATATATAATTGTGTTCGTCTATTCGTAGGCATAGTGGTAGAGTCATGAGCCAGAAGAAATATATAATAAAAAAAAGAAACATGAAATAGTAAAACTGCATCCCCNCTATGAAATACCAGTAGGTAGACGTAAAGTAGTAAATTCATTATTGTTCATTTTATAGTGCTCACTGAATATACAAAAAAGTAGGCCAATGAGTACTACAATTTTGTTCTAGTAAAAAGCAAGGGAGAGCAATATTGCACAAGACATGTTTTATTTCCTTGAATTAATAGCAGTATGATGTTTGACTTACTCAACCATGAAAAATCTTTATAATGCCATAACATGGGAAAGTATATATATTGGTGGATAGCAGTAGATATACTAATGTCTCCGGGCCATGGACTGCATCATGGCCACTCATGATGAGCCATAATGTATCAACTATGGTTCTATCATCCACTGTGACAGCTGTAACGGCAGATTTATTATTCGTTTGGGCCATCCTGCGAGACAAATACCCACGCTACTACTACATCAATGAAAGGTGACTCCATATGGCTCATCACGACTCCATTTGTCATATCAAACACCTTGACTTGCTTGTTGTAAGCCTCAACATACGCCAGATGACTAGAGCCGGTGAGATGGGACTGACGACGTTCGAAAGCCTCCGAAAAAAGGGCTTTGTAAAGTCGACAGCGCTAAGAAATGCACAATTCATAGACAGTCTGCGCAAAGTACACACAACAACATATGGTGATACGATTGTATGTTGGACATAAATGAGGTAGAGATAGAAAGAAAGCCTGTTTACTATAATGTAATATCTTGTATAAGTATCGTCGATGTCCAACAATAGAGTAACTATGTATATTCACTTTGTAAGTTCATGACCTCAACATTCATATTAACACATTGATTCAATGAGCCAAAGACGACATGGCAAATATTCCACATTGAGGGTAAGTCCAACGAGTAACGAAGTATTGAGAGTAATATGTATATGTGTATATATTTGAGTGCCTCCCAGTTCCAATTCCTATAGTTACTTTATTCCTTCGTACTCAAACCCCCAATATTTAATATCCCATCCTTATGGAAACTTGATGATAATGCGCTCCCTATTCCGATCATTGAACAATCTATACACTTCATGATGGACATCTCGCATCACTGTTTGAAGAGCTGACATCGTCTGAATGTTTCCAACTAAATACAGTTTGTATGCAAGTCGATACTTTTTTGAGAAATTTGGTACTAACAGGTCTCTTTGATTACGATCATACTTTTAGGGATGATTTATGATATGTGGAAGCCGAAGGCTCGTGCGATCTCTGAAGGAGCAATTGAGTGGAACGGAGTGGAGATGATATCTTGTTTGTTAGCTACCAAAAGTAGAATATAAGAATGGGATACATTGTGCTTGTTACAAATTAGTATAACTTCACATGGTTGTATATATTTCGGGTAGTGCCCGGGTTTATGATGCAAAGTATTGTACATTCTCGTTTAATTTGTAGTTTTAGACAGACATAGAAAAGTAATTATCAATAAGGCATATATATATTCTGATTAACTAGTACTCATTCCTCGTTCATTCCGATAACCTCGGCTTTCTGTCGACTTCAACAAAACAACAGCATATATCAAAACTTCATTCGGTGCGCGGTCTATTCAAACTAATCCTTCTTCATTCCATTTCCCAACTGTGCCATCATAGCCTTAAGAGCCTGTGTCTCGGCTTCTTGTCTCGCCAGGCGGATACGTAGTTCATCCCGCTCAGTTGTGACATCGGACAAAGCGTCCTCCAACTCCTTGATGCGATCCAACCGCTTCTGGCGATATTTGCGAGCCGCCAGAGTATTCTTCTGGCGACGAACAACTGCCACTTCATCCTCTTCGTCGTCCAAATTGGCGGCAAACCGGCTGCGCTTGTGTGAAGCAAGCGGGCCAAGGGCCGGAGAGCCATCGGACGGAGGAGAGGCAGAGGATGATGAGGCACGGTTGGAAGGGAGAGAAGAAGCGGCAATGTTATTGTTTTCAAGGGGCAACATAAGCTGGTTGGGAGAGTAGGACATCTGTAGAGGGGCAGGCGCAGACGGCGGGGGGAATACGAGGGCAGAGGAGGTCAGCTGGTCAATTGAGGAAGTAGATGGGTCTTGGGCTAGTGAATCAAAGCCGGTAAACAAATCCATGAAAGGTACTAAAAAGAAGAAGTGTTAGCCTGGGGCCTATATATAGTTTAAGGCATGTAGAGAGGCTCTGGGTGGCGTGACTTACAATCCATGAAATTGTTACTGTCATTGAAATCATAGTTTGGGAGCGAGTCGGCTTGCCACTGGAGCTCATCCGTATTCAGAATACCGACATCAATGCCCAAGTCGAGACCTACAACCGGGCTAGAGTTGGTAGAACTCGACGAAGACACTGGAGCGGAGCTGGAAACGGAGGTGGCCTGTGTTAGGCCGTGTTCCTCGCACCCGACGAAGCTGTTGCTGATGTGGTTGTGCGAATTTAACAGCGGCAAACTAGCTGTCGGCAAGGCCCGCCCAGCTTTGCGCTGGGCAGAAGAAGAACTTTTCTCTGTAGAGCATCGTGATGGTGTATTGGTTGCAGGTGGAAGCCATGTAGGCAATTTAGGAC
Organism: Davidsoniella eucalypti; assembly: GCA_004009845.1. Classification (NCBI taxonomy): domain Eukaryota; kingdom Fungi; phylum Ascomycota; class Sordariomycetes; order Microascales; family Ceratocystidaceae; genus Davidsoniella; species Davidsoniella eucalypti. Next base: position 192,970 of record RMBW01000059.1, on the reverse strand, counting down.
GGCCTCCCTTTGAGGCCTGGAAGGTGTGAGTGACGAACTCGAAGGTAAACACGAGAACGGCTAAAGTGCCCTTTGCAGAAAGCAGAGGGCAGTACCTCTGTGATAAGGGGAAGAAATAAGGAGACGGGGAGAGAAGCAGACTCTAGGTCGAGTGTTGCAGTGCTTCTCGAGAGATGATGCTGGATGATGGAGAATGACGAAGGAAACTGTATGGCTTTGGGTAATGAAGGACTGCTCCGCATTTTAAACGTAGTTCAACTATGATCCAATGGCGGTTAGGGTCAGCGGATGGGTAGCGCATTTCCTAATTGGGCCATGACTCATAATGAGAGTGAATGAGACGGGTCATAAGTATATATCCACTATATGCAGTGAGATTACATCTTACATGGGCTTATGTAGGCAGAACGGGGAGAAACAACTGTCGCCTCGCTTCAAAGCTTAAATAAAGGTGGCGATGCTCCTTGGCTTCACTGACCGGTCCTTTTCTGACTGAGATAAACCGATCCTACGATGAATGCACTTCACAAGGGTTAGCTATAAACCCTATATATATCACGTGAGTACTAAAAAGGCACAAAAAGAGTAAATTCCAAAAGCTAGCAACACCTCGTTTCGATCAAGGGACCTCCGGGTTATGAGCCCGGCGCGCTTCCACTGCGCCACGTTGCTTAATATCTCTTGCTATTTGGAAGTAAGCGGACACTATGAAGAATCCAGCGAATCGGCACGTTCCCGCGGATGACTTTAAATATCTGTCCGGTATCCAATCTGGCGTTGTATGATGTTAGTGATTTAGGTAGACGTTAAATATAATCAAACCAAATCAAATTTATACCTGGGTTTTTAGACGTTGAATATAGTAAAAGTCGAATCAAGTCGTTGACTAGATGTGTCCAAATCAAAAGTATCCAAGGTAGAGCTCATTTTATTTTTGGGAAATATCCGGGAAATAACACTAGGTGGAAGCTAGATAAGGAAAACAAACCGACACTTGTCCCTAGATTTCTGCGTTTAGTCAACACGATTGCTAAACAGCACTGCTTATCAACTTCCTGGTCCCTGTCTTAATGAACAGTGATTTCGTTTCTTTTACTGAAGCTTAACTCTTGGTCAATGCTCGGCTGCTGAAACCCGATGAAAAACTGCTGGACTTTGTTTGGGGTTTCCAAGCAACATTTTGGTTTTGCGTTTTAACTCAATGAGCAATACGTACTATATAGAGAGAAATCATGGCTAAGCGAGCTAGCAGCACTGCTTCAGCTCTTGAGCATAGTTCCCTTGGAAGGGATTACTTGAAGCAGGCTGAATTTGAAAACTGCCGATGCTGATTGCTTGTCTCTTTCGGACTGACGCTCCTTAGAATAAATAAACACAGCCAAGGCAGATAAATCGCCGGCGGCCGCTCAACAATAGGCGAGTGCTTATCCACATTGATAGCTAGAATTCTCCGGACCGTTAATGCTAGCAACAATTACTTTCTCCGACAACTTGGCTTCGGGTCCTTCGCGCTCACTCATCTGATACTGAGTTCCGCTGTGCTCACAGACCTTGCCTGCGCAAGATCATATTCCTGCTTTTTGCCTTAGTAGAAGACTGTATGGCACGTAGCTAGTCCTAGTAGCTAGCAATATATTACTACAAGAATTGTAGCACATATCACAGATAGACGCGGACTTGGTCCCCCGAGGGGAACATGACGACAATAACAGACGGCTAGATCTGAACTAATTGCCCAGGAGGGTTAGCGATCGGCAGGCAGTAGATGCTGTCGTTTTGAAAATAAACAATTTTCTACCAACTATGGACTGGATGGCTGAACAAGCGGCTGGGGTGTCTCTGCTGATTTGCACGAGGGGGATATATTCAGGATCACAAGCGGAAGAGCCAGTCTCGTTCAATAGTAGTGAGTTTTGCAAAGAGGAGCTCCTGAAAGGAATTCACAGCCTGGAAACATGCATTAACGCTAGATGAAGTAAATAGTAAATAAGAGAGAGAGAGCCAATGACGTGTAATTTCTGTCCGATGGGGTCACTGGGACTCCTTCCAAATATGTCGTGACGCGAGATGCCTTCTCACTCTTAGGTTCGCTTTACCTTTGTGTTGCAATTGAGTTCTGTGCCCCTGACATATAAGTATACTTGGGTAGAGATACAACTAGCGCTGTCGTATTCTTCAGTATTCCCCCCACGGCACTGATAGCGAGCTTTTGGATAGATCATGCTATATCAACAGTCTCTATCGCTTGATTGTGTCCTTCAACATCTCCAAGGTGTCTCTTTTAGAAAGTGTGACCTCGCATTTGGATTGCTTCCAGAATAACATCCCAGGGCAATGGAGCAAGGCAAAGCACGCATCTCGGACTTGGTTATCTCTTCTCACCCCATGAAATCCAGTCAGATGGCCGTGCAGATGGCCGTGGCGACGATTTGCTGGACTTTGACGTTTCAGCGAACAAGGGGGCAAGGCCTTGCCAAGGTTAAGGTCAGGAACGACTGGCCAATGAGCGCTGGTGGGGGCAGACCAGGGCTATGTAAGTGCATTGTGTAATGTCGTTGGTTAGAGGGTTTGTCCAGTCGCGATCGATCATATACGACAACAACTATAATCTGCCTGCTTGTTGAGGTTGACTGCTAATAGATTTGCTGTGAGGACTTGGCATAGGATGATTGATCTACTGGCTCAACCAGGGCGGTACCGCCAACAAAGCAATTCAGGTGTATTTTTTGGCGTATGCAGCGTACTTTTACTGGTCAGTTTTACCATGGCCCGTATATGGGTTCGAGCGATATGCAGCTACAACACACTGAAGGCTTCACTGTGACAGGCACAAGATAGCGGCCGCTGAGCGCAAAGGGGACTGGGTCTCTGCCACAACTCAAGTAACTGACCATGAAAATGAAGGCCGTCTCAGACGCAGGTCGGCCATCATTCCAGGCGCTCTATCCCTTGCAATACACCACGCTTCAGTGCCTACACTAGTATAACTGAGAACAAGACAACATCTCTTTAGGTACCGAGCCAGCCCGAGCCTTTCCTGATCCGCACAGGCACAGGCGCATATCAGCGATGCGGGCGCTCTCCCAATGACGCTCGAGACATACGAACGCACATCCTAGGTTGACCGGCAAAGACAGCAAGGGCTGGAGTCAGCTTTTCTGCCTTTCTGCAGAGAAGCAGCCGCATTCCCAAGATCTGACTGACTGCCTTCTCTGTAGGCAGACCGTCAGTCTTCTTCACAAGTAATACTTGCTACTTAGCCCTCTTGTTAGAGTCGCTCACTGACAGAAAGCACACTGATCAGATTCAATAGGCGGACGCACAACACTGCTCGCACTACTGCATAAGTGTATAGTACGTGCATCGAACCATAGAGACTCGATTCGCCCGGTATATGTTGTGGTCGTCATGTCCTGAGATGATGGTTTTGGAGACTGGAGACGGTTAGTTTTTAGGCTTGAGTGGTCGTTGCATAAAACCCTTTAGTCTTGGATATATATTGACAACTGCTACTGCAACTAGCCGCAATATCAAGCTCGGCCTATGGCATCGTTTTTGCTTCGAAACACCATGTACGTACATACATATTAGTACATATTAGTATATATCGCTCTCCCTCTTAGAATACGCGACGGAGTTGGACTCCGTTCTAGCCACGCTAGTCTGCATAGCAGGGTTTGGGTTTTACATAGTAACGTACTGAATTATATACAGATACATTGCTCGCCGATACCAAACCGAGCTTAAGGTCGACTAAAACACTGGTTGTAGTGGTGTTTTTCTGATGCCACCTATAGTGATATCTGGACTGCACCTCCCAATATAATCAACATCATAACTTCAGATTTCCATTGTGATATATCCCGGCCTACAGCATCTTTACTGGCTGGCCAGAGTCTCGGGGCAATCCTATCCTCATTTAATCTGTCCAGGTAGTCTATCTGCTTTCTCTCTTCCTCCCTTCCTGCTTTGTCCTCCTACCCCATCGCCCATCATGATCGGTTCACCATAGTCTACTGATAGTGGTAGACTAATACGCGGCTAGTAGGCGATTGCTTGAGTAGTCCAAGCTTGGAAACAAACGGACTCGTTGTACAACCCCCTGTCCATGCTTTACCACGATGACAAAAGCACTGACATATCAGTCCAAATCCCGCACCGGCTATGAGCTTCTTTTACCGGTTTGGGACGTAAGTCTCGTCCGTCAGCGTTTCTTTCGCCCAGCAAATCAGAGGCTAGACGCTTCAAATCCAGTATCGAAGCTGCCAATCCCTCTTGGTCTGTGGCTTCTTGTTTGTCTAGCCCGCTGGACCTAATCTCAAACTAGGAATAGGGCCGTTGTAACTAAGTAACTAGTAACTTCGGGAATAGAAACTGTCTGTAAGCTGGGCTTCTAGTGCCTCGTCTGACGAACGTCCGTGCTCGGGCAGTATTAGCGAAGCCAAATATGCTGACTTATCCTCAACTCCATTCAACATCACAACTACGTACCATATCTGCCCAGGCTCAACTCTGCCTCCCGGACCAGCCTTTCATCCTTCCATCCAATATCTTCTCTCCACCCATATCGACCCTATTTCGTCTTTCCGTTCCGCGGAGACTTGTCCTTCCGTGCCTTAAGCCCAGGATTCCATGCTAAAGGAAGAAGCCATCTTTGTTTTGTTCCAATAGTCTAGAAATATGTAGTAACTGACACACCTTTCTGACAGCTTGTCGCCCACCCAACTGCCCATATACATCTTGATCTGATGTTAACTTATAACTTACACACATTCCCCCTCCCTCTTTCTCCCCTTCTAAATGTTTTATCCCAAGGTAGTATCGGCTGTCAAAGACCGCGGATCTCCTTCCTTTATAGAGTCATCCTGCTTTAGCGACCCTCGCTCCTTCTTTTTTTTCTACTTTCTTTTTCTTTCGAGTCCCGGTCCCTGGCAGGATCGAGGTTCTTCAGACACTTTTCTTTTCTTTTTATTCGTCCTTGTTTGTCTTGCAGTTGCTATCCTTTTTAAAAGCCCTTTAATGGGCCCCGTCCCCCCATCTACATTCCTCGCCGCCGCCCTCGCCGCCGCCGCCCTTCTTGCACTTACATACACCTGCAGATTTTCCATCATATACTCTTCTACACGGCCAAAGGTCAGTGCTTCTACGGAAGCCTGTGTCTGTCTAATACACTAGCTAGCTAGACTGGCAGCATACAGGCTCTCTTGCTCTGAGCATTAATCTTGGCTTTCTGACTACCTGGTGGGCTAAGCTTGCCTGGGAGCTGTGGCTGCTGCTCTGTTAACTGCTCGGCGGACTGTAACGCTACAATCTCCAATTTCGTACCTACGGGACCCCCTTTGTTATAGGCGACGCACTTGTGGACCGACGCTTGCTCGTAGCAAGTACTTGAACTCGCTATGTCGCTGCTCTCGCTGCTTCACCCCCGAGAGGATGATGGTTCTTCCAACTTCGACAGCTCGTTCAATATGAATCTTAGAATAGAGAGTTGGACGTTGTTTTCCATTGGCGCAACGCTGACGTTACTGAGACTGTACGTTTTGTCGTATCTTTCTGTGCCTAAGAAAGACGAAACTCTCGGACTAACAAGTGCTCTAGTTATGCAACAGCAACTCGCGCCGGCGGGCCGAGAAATTGGCTTCTAGACGAGTACCTCATCATAGTCGCTTTTGTAAGTCACTTATGCTACGAAAACGTAAAATAAGAAGAAGAAGAAGAATCAGACTCTAATACTCAGAAGGGCTTGTATATCATGCTAGTTGTCACTCTTAACGTTATTGCGAACAATGGCGGCTCGAACCTCTACCCGGCCGAGGACCTGGCAACCTTTTCCGCAGCCGAAATCGCGGCTCGCGTTCATAACTCCAAGATTGTCGTAGTCTCCGAACAGGCCATGCTTTGCACCATCTACGTTCTCAAGGCCTGCCTGTTAGTCATGTACACTCGCTTGACTCTCGGTCTGCGCAGCCAAAAGGCCACCCGGGCACTTTGCATCTATGCTTTTATCGGCTGGCTAGCGACTGAGATCTGCTTCTTTACTACCTGCATCCCCTTCAGCCAATATTGGGATATCGCACCCTCAAATACCCAGTGTGCCACTCTCGAATACTACGGCATTGTCCAAGGCACTTTCAACATCAGTTCCGACTGTCTGATGCTCGGCATTCCTATCTCTATTGTTGTGCGGCTCCAGGCCCCATGGCGCAAGAAGATCGTGGTGGCTTTGGTGCTGACCATGGGTATCTTTGTCATTCTAGCTGCCATCATGTGCAAAGTCCATAACCTGACAAACCCTTACTCTTCGGGCTACATGCAGTGGTATATACGCGAGGCTAGTGTGGCGCTCTATGTAGCGAATATGCCCATGATCTGGCCCATGCTACGTGAATGGTTCCCCATCCTGAACCGCTTCGGCCCGTCCAAGTCAAACAGCCAAGGCCTCTCGGGTATGACTCCCGGTATGACTGGCGGCGGCATGACTTCTGGCACTGCTCCGGGAACTGGAATGCACGGCAGCCGCTTTGGAACTATCACAACCTCTGTGTACCACAACAAGAAACGACAGTCTCATCTGTCTCTCAGTGATAGTACCGACGAGATTGTACTCACTGACATGCAAAAGCAAGTTAGCGAAGAGAATGGCAGCCAAGAGAACATACTAGACGAAGAGAGAAATGTTGGCTTGCCATCATCTGGCATCACTGTCCACCAGACTGTGGTGATGCAGGAGATCTCAGTCGCTGCATCTGCTTCTCTTCCAGAACCTCACAACTTCAACTTCGATGATAGACACCCAAGTCAACCACGAGACCATATTGGTAACTAATTACCAAAATTAACTATTTTAAAACAAAAGAAGGACATCATGAAAATCGCAAGATAATTCGGAACACGGAAGACTATGGGAGCACTATTTGATTTGATTTGGTTGGAGTGTATGATATCACTTTTGCACTTGTACGTTAGATATACCCTTAATGATACCAGAAATGGACCTGGACAATTTGATTACTACAAACAATATAATATGACTTTATATCTCACAAAATCTAAGAGGAGGGAAGTGCATGATCCACACTATTGTGACCCTGAGTGTTTAACCCTAAATCAATATATGGAAAGGATCAAATGAAATGACGTTCAATCTAATTTTACAACAATGATATACAAAACAAAACAGATGACCATGGAAGGACATCCTATTTCTTAGACGCCATGCCATCCAGATAAGATCTCCAGCCAATATCGAGAACCTTTTGGCTCTTGGCCATAACACTATCCTTCATGCCGGTCATGTACTCCTCCATCTTTGTGCGGTACTCGGGGAATTCGGTGCCTAGAATACGGATGGCCAAAAGAGCGGCGTTGGTGGAGTTGTTGATACCAACAGTTGCGACTGGGATACCGCGCTAGAGAAAAAGATGATTGTTAGAACAGAGCATTTTGTTTTCCCAGATCAGAAGGGAAAAGTGAGAGATAATGGATATGGGATACTTACGGGCATTTGAACAATGCTGTGTAGACTGTCGACACCATCTAGATGGGTAGCCTTAACTGGCACACCAATAACGGGAAGAGGCGTGTGCGACGCTGCCATGCCAGGGAGGTGAGCGGCACCACCGGCGGCACCAATAATGATCTTAATGCCGTCGGCAGCCGCCGCCCCAACGACCTCAGCCATGTAGCTGGGGGTACGGTGAGCCGAGGTGATATCGACACGAATCGGAACACCAAATTCGTCAAGAATCTCCAGACCGGCGCGCAGTACCGGCATATCAGAGTCAGAGCCCATGATGACGAGGACTTGAGCTGCCGGAGAAGAGCCAGACTTCTTGGTGGGGGAGACAGCGGGAGCAGGAACAGTAGGAATCGCAGCGGCGTTACGCAGAGCCTTACTGCCGGCATCAACACGCTCTAGACGGATCTTCGATGCTTCCTCGATCAGAGGCTGAGCGAGCTTTTCTAGCTCAGAAATCGACTTGTTGCTGCAAACGGTGATGTGTCCGATTTTACGGCTAGGCTTGGCGTCCTTGCCGTACATGTGAATGTGGATGTCCATGTCATCGCTGTATAGCTTCTCAGCTAGCGAAATCAATGGCACGTGAGAAGCAGCACCAGCGCCGCCTAGAACGTTGACCATGATAGAGGAGGCGCAGCGAGGGGTGAGCTTCTGTTCGGCGGGGATAAGACCACGGATAGCGTATAGCTGGGCTTTGTACTGAGACATCTGAGGAACGGCTTCGATAGTGTAGTGACCGGAGTTGTGGGGACGGGGAGCGACCTCGTTGACGAGTAAGTTACCTATGAAAATTGAAAGAGTCAGTCAAATGGATTTTGGATATTGTGAATTTTCTAAGCTTGATCATACCGTCAGCGGTCAAGAACATCTCGACGGCGAAGACGCCACGACCCCAAAGCTGGTTAGCAACCTTGGAGGCTAGAGCCTGAGCCTTGAGGCAGATCTCCTGGTTGACGCCACGGGGAGGGTAAAAGGTAGTCGAGCAAATACTATCCTCGTGATGAGTTTCGACAGCAGGGTAAGGGAAAGTCTTGGCAACACGGACGCCGTTGACCTCGACATCTGACCGAACAACCATGACAGATAGTTCCTTAACAAAGGGCACCATCTTCTCAGCATACAGGTTTTCAGTACCCAGCTCTTTAGCGACCAGATCAGTATCTAGAGTGTCTAGTTTCAGGTTACCGCGCCCATCGTAACTGTCATTGCGAGATTTGAGCATTAATGGTAGGCCAAGTTTCTCAGTAGCCGCGGTTATCGAGGCCTTGAACTGATCACCGCCTTCAATCTTGAGCTGTGTGGTAACAGCAATGCCTACAGTCGCAAAGTAGTCCTTTTGCAAGAACTTGTCCTTGATCAGTGATAGGGTCTTAGGTGCCGGGTGAACTTCGATCTTCTTAAGGGAGCCATCAGCTAGCGTGACGCCATTGTCAGCAATCTCTTGCAGGATTGTGGCATCGATATGCTCGATCTCGACAGTTAGGAAGTCGCAGCGGCGAGCCAGCTCGCGCAGCTTCTCGGCGTCCTTGAATGAACCAGTCACGTGCTGGCCGTGGTGGTTGACCTTCTTGGCCGGCGCATCTTCGCTATCGAGCGCCACGACGGGAATACCAAGTGGAAAGGCCGCCTGGGTAAGCATCTGGCCCAGTTGGCCGCCGCCAGCAACACCGATGATGGGAGAAGTGGACATTCTGAGTTCTAGAACACAAAGGACAGTAAAGGAGAGGTTTGATTGTGAAGCACAAGCGCTTGATAGTCTTGTAAGCCGGCTCTGTCTATATTCTGCATGTGACTTATGCGCTTGTGCTCGAAAATCTTGACGACTGTCGTCATGTGGGGTTGCACTCTAGTGGCAGAATTCTACCCCTCGGCCGTGCGCGGAAGGCGGTCGACAAAGCCAAATCGATTTTTTGAGTGCTTGCTTAATCTCCGTAAATCCATTTTCTTATCAGTCACTTAGCCCATTGTTTATTAGTACATCCGGTTAAGACAACAATGAAACAGTTGTATTATTTCGTGACCTGGTGTTTTAGCTGGCAAAACCCAAAAGAAGAAGCTGACATGTAGGCATGATGGAACGTATTAAATTAAACCAAACATATCATTTTCGCCGCCGTTCTCTAAGCTCACCGGCTTAGATAAACTCCACGAGGGTCGCATCCCGAGATAGTTCATGTTTTATTCTTCGGGTAAACATGCGATCATGTTACCTTCTAATAATCTTCTTGAGGCTAATTGAGCTGCATGGAAGCTCTTGGAGTCCGTGGCCTATCAAACAGCATCACAGACCTTCCCGGCGCATGTTCTCCTGCCCTATTATGCTGGTGACCTGCCTTTCAAGTTATCGGCGATGTCCTTAGTTTCAGGGTTTGTAGTGACCGCTACTAGGTGCCAAGAAACTCGCCATCATTGAAGAATATGCACTGATCAGAATGTGCCATTTTGGCGTGCGTGCTACCATTTTAAGCTCTTATCAGTGAGGTGATCCTTGCAATGTTAGCCATCTTCCAAGCTTCAATGAGTAAACTTATTTGCCGCCCGATAATGGGTCATAGTAAGCAGTAGGTAGACATTGGTCACAATTCGTAACAACGTTGATGAATTGCACATCGTCAGCCTCGCTATTGTCAGCCTTCTGTGAAGTAGGACTCCCAGTAAGCTTCTCCTGCCCTCCTGCATGGTCCCCCTAGACGGTTTCTTTCCCTCGCATCTGTACCTGCCTGTAGTAGCAACCCAAAATCTGCACAGGCCAATTTGGGTAGCATCTATATTGTTCCTTCCAGCAACACCGCTGTCTAGGTTCCTACCGCCAGAATAGGTAGTAGCCAGCTTCTATTCTATTATATTTCCTTATCTCGCGACTTCCCTCCGTCATAACCTCCATCTTAATAAAAACCTCAAGCTTGCCCGCCTTGTCATCGTCTTTGTTTCTTTCCTCTACAGCTCAGTTCTCTGGTTTTCTCTTGAGTCGCATTCTCTCATTCTTTTTCCATCGCTCTTCTTAACCACGTGCTTCAACTTGCCGACTCATTCCTTCTCCAAGTGTCGCGCTTCGCTCTTTAATCGCTTCTCTGATTCACCATGAAGTTCCTTGCCACCACCGCTACTATGGCCGGCGCCGCCAGCGCCTATGCCATCAACGCCCAGGTCCCCCTCAAGGCCCAAGTTGGCGGCTCTATCTCCAGCGCTACCTCTAAGCCTGTGATCGACTCCGAGGCTCTCCAGGCTACTATCAAGATCGAGGCTCTGCAGGCTCGTGCTAAGCAGTTCTTCGCGATTGCCGAGACTAGCACCGATAGCTACGGTCACCCCACTCGTGTCATTGGCTCGCCTGGTAAGTCTCTAATCCTACTTCGACCTATACTCTCTCATAAATGATTACTTACGCGTTTTTTCCACTCACAGGTCACGTTGGTACCATCGAGCACATCCAGAGTGAGCTCGCCAAGCACGGCGACTACTACAAGGTCTGGACCCAGGACTTCCAGGCCTTCGCTGGCGATGTCGTTGGCTCTTCCCTGGTCATCGACGGTGTCGAGCTGACTGGCAGTGCCCTAAGCCTAAGCCCTCCTACCACTGACGGTAAGGCTGTCACTAGCAAGCTTGTTCTTGTCTCGAAGGACGGCTGCAACGACGAGGACTACGCTTCCTTCACCAAGGGTTCCATTGCCCTGATCAAGCGTGGCACTTGCTCGTTCGGCACCAAGTCCGAGGCTGCCGGTCGTGCTGGCGCTATTGCCGCCGTTATGTACAACAACGAGTCTGGTGACCTTCACGGTACCCTGGGTACCCCTTCCTCCGACCACGTCGCCTCTGTGGGCCTGTCCCTGGAGGAGGCTCAGCCCATCCTGAAGCGGATCTCTAGCGGAAAGTCGCTTTCTGCTACCGTCACAGTCGACTCGACTGTCAAGGTCGTCACCACCACCAATGTTCTTGCCCAGACCACCGAGGGTGATGCGGATAACTGCGTCATGCTGGGTGGCCACAGTGACAGTGTCACCGAGGGCCCTGGCATCAACGATGATGGTACTGGTAGCATGTCTCTTCTGGAGATTGCCAAGCAGCTGACTGCTTTCTCCGTCAACAACTGCGTCCGCTTTGCTTGGTGGGCTGGTGAGGAGGAGGGTCTTCTGGGCTCTGACCACTACGCTTTCAGCCTTTCCCCCGAGGAAAACCTGAAGATCCGTCTCTTCATGGACTACGACATGATGGCTTCGCCTAACTTTGCCTACCAGGTCTACGATGCCAACAACAACGACAACCCCGATGGCTCCGGTGAGCTGAAGCAGCTGTACATTGACTGGTACACCTCTCACAGCCTGCACTACACCCTCATCCCCTTCGATGGCCGCTCCGACTACGATGGTTTTATCCGCAACGGCATTCCCAGTGGTGGTATCGCCACTGGTGCCGAGGGCATCAAGACTGAAGAGGAGGTCTCCATGTTCGGCGGTATTGCCGGTAACTGGTACGACCCTTGCTACCACCAGCTGTGCGATGACCTTGACAACGTCAACGAGACCTCTTGGATCACCAGCACTCAGCTGATTGCCCACTCCGTGGCCACCTACGCTTTGTCATTCGATGGCTTCCCCGAGAGAAGTCTGAGCAAGGAGGACAGCCTGGTCTCCTCCGCCTCGACCTACAACCCCAAGTACCACGGTGAGCACCTGGTCCTTTAAATGGTACATTCTATATGGAAAGTCAGTTAGGAGTAGACTTTAAATAATAGTCTGATAGCTTCGAAGGGCAGCGTTTTGTAGATACATCGTCATCTGTCCCTTCACTTATCACATCAGTGTGGGCATATCTTCATATTTGTTTTTTTTTTGGCTTATCAAGGTCATGGTTACGGTTTAATAGGTGGAACAACACCGCAATGGTTGGAACACTAATATTCATGAATGCATATTATAATAATATTTTTTTTATTCAACGTCTCTGTCGCCCGCCCCCTCTTGATTGTCTATATGTATGCTATGATTCTGGTTCTTGTGTCATTATCGGGCCCCCAGTTGTCGGGAGTGAAGGTAGAGATTGTAAAGCATACAAGTCAAACATCTTTGGGCCGCCACACATATTCCTTGTGGCTGTAGTTTTAAATCCGTCTGTGCCTTGTGTCACACTACCATAACAATAGTCAGTGCACGCACGTGTACCTATCAAAGAAGTGACAGCTCTTCCTCGGAAATTCCAAACTGCGCCTCCGTAGCACTCATGGTGATACTCCAGATATAGATATGGAAGCATAGTTGTAGTTGTGTGAGAGTTAGAGTATAATGAATGTGCGATTGCAACGCAGAGTTCCGGTGTCATTGAATAGTTTGCTACCAGTAAAGGTAAAGCGTGATGGTCAGATGTATCAGCGTAGCAGCCAGCGTACCAGTAGCTACTGGTAGGCGTTGGATTGGCCCATGATGGAGGATCGGGATAGGTCGAAGCTGATGTGATAGAAAATGTCGTGAATGTAGAACTGTATAAAGACAGGATAGAAGCTACAACACCCGGTTAGTAATCTCTATTCGATAGCTTGGCAGGACCTCTTACAAGCAGTTATAGTCGATGGAGCTATGTTTGGGATGGAAGTTGTAGTCGTTCCGCAGCAGCACGTAGTGGGTTTAGTATCAGAGAGCGAGTTCCAGGTAGGCATAGATACCGAGCTGTAAAGCCCCTGAGGCTCTACTGAACTCGGTATCAGGAGACTAGTGGATTTCTCATCATGCTTGAAGATAATCATCCTCATTGCATCGCCACAGTATTGGGTCATGTTTCCACTGCAAGGCATATCACAGTTTCCTGTTTCGACCGGTGTAGTACCGTCATTTATCACCTCACCACAGCGACATTCAGAGCCAAATTCTAGACCAAAGTAGCGATAGCCATTACAAAACGATCTACAGTAGTTAACTGACATGTTGGTAGAGGATGTGAAACCGTCAGTCAAAGCTCGTTGTTGGATGGGATCAGAGTAGCAACCGATAAAGTTGTAGCCGTCGATGCGATCAACATAAACGGGGTTTGGGGCTGCCGCAGTCTGGTTGATATGCTTGAAGATCGACAAGCGACGAATACTGCCACAAGTCTGGTCATGGTTCCCGGAGCATTTAGTATCGCATTGGTCTTCAGGTGCCGTCAAGTTTGCCGCGACGCTCCATCCACAGCGACATTCAAGTCCATACTCTAGGCCAAAGTAGTTGAATGGACCTCCATTGTATGCACTACGACTGCAGAACGATGCGCAGGCCTCGGCAGTCATATTGACTGCTGCTATATGCGGACCAACTAGGGTCCGTTGTTCGCCATTGTTGATTAGATCTTGGTAGCAACCAGCATATGTCCACGTGCCATTGATGTCAGCCGATTGATCACTAAAGGCCGATAAAAAGGCAGCCTGTGGTGATGTTTCATTTTGCTGAAGCGATGCTGAGGAGCCAGCTATGACAAAAAGCGCGGTACAAATAATAGCAAAGGCCATGATCGATGAAATGGTATAGCTGATTGCAAGATCGACATGGAACTTAGAAAGCCAAAGCCTGTTGTTTATATTTCATTACATATTCAAAAGCAATGGGGAAATAGCAAAAAGCGACTATTGTACGGCAGAATCGAGTAGTTTCTGTTCAAGTTGTTCTAGATCTAATTTCTAGACATAAAGTAATGTGGTTTAGGATATCTTTGTAAGTGTTGTACAGTTGTACAAATTTGTCACATGTTGTGGTAAGTGAATATTGTCACAAAAGTACATGCATTTGCTATACTTGTAGGCGCAACACATCGTACTACAATAGAGAATTGCCGAATCTCTTTTCCGTAATGTTTCTTCAGTAATAATTATGTCACGCCATTGTATCATATCAATTAGACGGATGCGATAATTAGGGTTAGTCACGGGTCCGAAACCCATGCCAGGGTATAGTAGAATCACCGGCCGCCCCACATTCGGCGAAGGTTATAGCCGCAAGAACGGTAATATGTGAGAATTTCGTGATGCCGTTGCATAATTTCACAATAACAAGCCACAGCCTTGTCGCAATACACACCGCCAAATTCGATTGTGTTGCCTCATTGTATAAAAATATATAGGCCTAGCCTTGCTCTCTATCTTACACACCTTCTTAATTAATTATTCTTCAACCCCACTTCTGTGGCAATCGACGCTGCTAAACCGCCTGGCCAATTTGCTCTTCTTCTATCACCTCACCATGGCTCACGATCGTCTGGTCGCCTGGGCCAAAGAGAATGGCGCCCGGCTCAGTGACAAAGTCGTCATTTCAGTGAGCCCAGTCACGGGGGCTTCATTCGAGGCCATTGCCGACATTGAACAAGATGAGCCCATTGTGAAGTGCCCCATGAGCCTATCTTTATCCTATCTAAACTTACTTTCGAACCCGCCTGCTGGGTTTCGCAACCCTTACCTGGACACTACGCTAAAAGCTTCAGATGGCCGGGCACCAGCAATTCCCAATATCCCTTTCCCTACCGAGTTCCTAAGACAAACGCTACCACATGTGCTATCTCGGTTCTTGCTCATGCAACAATATCTCCTTGGCAAGGCCTCGTTCTGGGAACCGTATATTTCGGCGCTGCCTCAACCGGGGAATGTCTCATTGCCTCCACTTTGGCCTCAAGATGACATCGAGCTACTCGATGGTACCAATCTCGAGACTAGCATCAAAGTTATCAAAGATCAAATATCGACCGAGTATGAAGGTGCTAGAAATCTACTTCAGGGATGGAACGCTGGCTGCTGGCGTGAATACACGCGCGAGCTGTACTACTGGGCCTGGGCCATCTTCACGTCCCGCAGTTTTACCCCGCAACTAGTGGTGCCACGGTTCAACAGCATTGTCCAGAACATCACTGAGGGTATCAGAAGCTCTGAATTCTCAGTCCTACTACCGCTCTACGACATCGGAAACCATGACATAACAGCCCGTATCAACTGGGTGCAAACGAACGATAGCGTGACACTATCTATTCAACGGCCTCACAAGAAAGGTGACCAAGTGTACAACAATTACGGGATGAAGACCAACTCCCAGCTTCTACTCTCATATGGATTCATGATCCCCGAGTCACACACTTTGCACAACGACTATGTGCATCTCCGCAAGCGAGGTGAACTCATTACTAGCAAAGTTGACTACATCATCTCTCTATATCCCGTCGCTGACCCACGGTCTCATTTGATTGCCCAACGCCAAATATTGTCGTTAGCCAGTCTTGCCAAAGTGGCCCAGACGCCCGTTGCCTCATCGTTCACCCACCTACAAGATGTTATCGTATGGGATCTAGTTACAGCCCAGGTGCCCCAGGAGCAGTTGAGCAAACAATTATCAGGCCGTGGGATGATCCAGGATGAGATCCTGCTTAAACTACTCACTTGCGATGTGTCCGACAACGTCAAGCCAACTCTACAACAAACGATGGGCATCGTACAGCACCAGCTATTCACTCAACTCGAGAAATTGGATGAGAGCGATGTCGAAGTCAATGAAGAAGACGCCCAGCGGCTCACTGACAATCAAATGCTTGCACTAGCATACCGTGCACAATGTCGCAAGGTGCTAGAGAACACCCTGGAAACCATTGATCTGAGCCCCGTGGAGGAACAGGATGAGGAGGATGATGAAGGTGAAGAGGAAGAATATGAGGAGTAGGAGTTTGGATCTGACATGGCATGTTGCCAGGTCACATCGTCGGTCAAAGCGCAGGAGTGTCGGCTCTACCTTGGGCTCTACACTGCTGAAGTAGTCGGGCGCTCACCTTTCACCAATCAAGCTGGGTTGCTAGGCAAGACGTAGTCAGAGCCGTAGGTCTGAAGCCCATTTAGGGTGTTTATGATGGCATCAAACATGAGTATCCCTGCGTCTCTCTATATCGTACGAGGTTGCTATTCAAGTTAGGAGTTTATATCGATCCAACGATTCAGCCAACAACACAGCCCGCAGACCTTCAATATTCATCATCTTAATCATCAAATTGCAATCAGAAGTACCAGCCAATATATATAATAATCATCAGTTATTGATCCTTGAAATTCAATATGATTCACACTCAATATAGAACATCTAGCATGTAATCCACGCCTATATTCGTGCCCAATATGTTCAAGTCTATCCGAGACGCCTTACGTTACACAGCAGTTACGAACCAGCCAACCACGATAATCATGGCTTGGATACTGAATGATGGCTTGGTAGGCGTAGAGAAGATAGTAAAGTCTAGGCCCTTGATTGGGAGCAAAGATTGTGTAAACGATGAGAAAAACACGCCCAATGATTAGTATATAAATACAGTCCGTTTTTAGCAGCCCTTATAGCCTTCACCGCTCTTTGCCAGATTTCTCTTGTGCAACCACAATAGAGAGAGATACCCCGTTTACGGTAACCACGCTATATTACGGTTGTTGATGACAGTTCACTTGTATTCTATATCCATAGGGTCTACAGCCTAAAGAACTAGCGTATCAGCTTTACCATAAGCGAAGGAACATGTGGGCGAGAAAAGTACAAGATGACGACATGAAATTATCTCGCCTAAGAGGACACGGCCTGTTGGCCGAACAGCTCTCCATTGTTTAGTAGACTGTCGGGAATAAAGGCGGTTTTTCAACATCTTGTAGTATCCCAGGACCTCGATATGTGCATGATGTTCCAATACATGCGAGTATCTAGGCAAATAAGCTGCCAAAGTATGCACGCAAATGCGCACAGATAACGGCCTATTTCTCCAAAAGCGGCAAGATATGAGCCAGAAAATATTCCATCAGAAGTAGGTGTCCATGTATAGTCGTGTATCAATGATTCCAGCTGTACACCACTAGCGTTGACGGAGGGGCACATGACCGTTTTTAAAGGGCCAGTAAGACCAACTATCTAGCATTATAGACTAACAAAATGCTAGCGAAGCAACCGCCAACAAGCTTGCAAGCTTTATCGGAACTTTCTGTCTTCTATGATGGGTAAATAATAGAAGGAAGGGACAGAAGAGCAAATGCCTGATAATGCCTCGGGATACTTTATGGATGGGCTCAAGTGGTACGAAGCTTTAGTTGGCCCTTTCAACGCAGGGAACAGGCCTGTTGAATTCTGTACGGATGAACGAACTGCTGCTGCTGATAGAGATTAGTCACACAAATGGCAAGGCCGGTGAGCCTTGGGATTTGGGATGCTATACAACTACGTGTGCCATATCCAAAAGGCACATTTGGTCACTTCCTTCTACATAGACGTATCTATGAGCCGAAATGTGATTTACACGCCACAGCCACAGGCTCAGGCCTCTATACTTCGTTAACTAATTCAAGCTAGCGACAGCACACGCTATTTGCTATTTGTGTTTATGTTACAGAGTATGTATCCTATACCCCAGAAGTAGTATTCCTACCAATAACGACATGTACAGATATGCAGATAGCGAGATAATCTCTTACGGAACAGTATATACAAAAATGGGTTAAAAGAAAAACATAGATAGTCAGCCTAGAAGAAAAAAACACAGCACATGCGAGACATGAAATGTACATTTGGCGCCTAGCTAGAGGCCATGGCCAGGGCTATGAGCTGGCCTAATGCAGTAAACATTCCTATTTGGGACTCTCAGCTATGATGCCGGGCCTCGAATCGGCGCCCGATGTCTGTCTGTCGATCTTTAGTATCGTAGCCAGCTTTTTTTTTCTTCGTTTCTTTCATTATATGTAGCCTATCTCAATGTGTTTGCTATTCCCTTAAGGCACGTATGAAGTGCTACTTATCGTATACACCGACTTCTCGCACCCCCTCTCAACTACTTGTTCATGTACTCAGAAGAGCATCTCGCAAAACTATGGAGACAGGTTCCCGACGAGGTGGCTTTTCCCGGAGAGGATTAGACGTTGAAATGCACAGGAATAGCATATAACGAAGCCATAACAAATGCTCTGTATCTCAGTGGCCTGTCACTGTTGAGAAGCAGGTTGTCCTTCACCTTGCATTGTATACTAGTATTAGTTCAGGGCTCTGTATCTTAGGATACCGAGGTGCTAGATAGCTATTAGAGCTCCATTTCCACCTTGATAAAATGAATTATAAAAAAATGAGACTCCCTGCTCAAGACCTATTGACTTGGCCTATCGTGCTCTGGCCTGGCTTGGTCACATGGCGTCACACAAAGTAGTCGGGCGCACCACATAGATACCTTCACGATATCTGCAGTGCGATGCCAGAAAGCGCCGAAGGCCAGCTGTAGGGATAGATAAGCCATACAACTAACCGCCAGCCATGAACGTACCGAGAGAGATAGAGAGAAGGAAAGATTGGGCTGCATCCAACGGTTAGCGGGATATAAACAAACGCCGGCCTTACGACCCTGCTTATTCAATGAAATAAATAGTGAGAGGAAGGAGACCAACAGTTCATGTGTCGGCCATCGGTGGTCGATATCGGTCCGACGGAAGGAGAAAGTATCTTACATTGTATGCAACTATCAAGGATATGTGATATTACCATATTGATATATACCTAAAGGTATAGACACAAGTCACAGTATATGCATATAGAGGTATATATGCTTTAGCGTATGTCAGACTAGAAAGACACTTGCCTTGTCGGAGGTATTGGAGAAACCCCAAGGCAAAACAAGAGACTCATAAGCCAGTAGCATAAGTACAAGTGTCTCAGACTAGTTTTTTTTTTCATACGGCCAAACAACCTGCCTAACTTAAGATCGGTCTAGAAGAGGGCATGATGCAAATCCAACGAGCCATCCCAAGGAAACCCACCATTACCACCGTTTGCTTTGAGATGACAGCTTTCAGTGCGAGCATCACCTTCTTGCTGGTGGCACACGCATGGCACATGTAACATTTTGAAGTACATCAAGTAGCAAACGCATCCAAAGGTGGGGAGGAGAGTGGGTAGAGTTGCAGCGAATGGACCAGTTCAGTGTTGCAGTGCATATCCAATGCATAGGTTCAGAGATACATCGAGGATTTCACGATAGCCAACGCGATATAAGGTCAGTTCTATATAGCTATGGACACTCTAAACGTCAGTAGTAGTTCTTCGAAGCGGGCGTATCCATTCATAGGGCAGATACCAATCGAAAGCATGGGGGAAATCATACGCACTTGAAGATTTTGCATGTCATTGGGTAGACATACATACATTAAAAGTTATTTCTGTGTCGTCTTTTTGCACATGACTTTTTCCATTATATAAGGGAAAATGCCATATACAGTATCTGACATCCAATATAGATTTCCGCATTTATAATATACTGACTGTACCGTATTGTTGTAGGTTTTATGGTTAACTATCTATAATATGAATTAGTCAAGAAGTAAATCCCCAAATAATCTTTATAGCTGATTAATGAATAATAATAAAACAATTAAAAATCCCCAAATTCCTGTGAGCGGGAGTTTTGATTTTTAGAATGATGGGTAGCTCAAACCTCATTCAATTTTCAACCTCGACGCAGCATTTCTTGTTACTTAGTATCAGTAGTGGTGTGTACATATGTATCTATATATTATATCACAAAACAGGGTTTATGGATAGAAGTATAGAGATCTGCACACACCTCATAAGGCCAGTGTAAATTTCCTTCGGAAATCACTGATGCTATAAAGGAGGTGCTTCTCAACATATTCACAATTGATATATGTACAAGTCCCAAGCTCAACTCCATCACCATATCAGTAATTATGAAACTTTATCTGTATAAAAAGATACTCAAGCCCCCATCTCCTCCCACAAGTCATTCTACAGCCAACAAGGGCTCAACTTTCTCTTCCTTTCAGAATCAATCTAGAGATTTAAAGTTTATACCATAAGATACTAAAGCCATATCTGATTTTATGATATGGCGTCCCCAGAAGATGGTCAGTGCATGTTTTTTATGTACGACCAGAAGATAAAAGTAAAAGCAACAAGACGTTACTCTCGCTCTAACTCGGCCATGGTGTTTTCTAGCACTCAACAAGCCAGAGCTTTTTCCATCTCTCTCTCGGGTACGAACGGGTATGTCCAGTTTTTCATGTATGTGAATTGCATCTACATATGCCCGAGTGTCCGATTTCATCCAGTGTTTGGGGGTGGTTAGGATTCACAAAGATTCCTGTGCTACTATCGTACTATCGCCCGGCTAAAGAAGACAGATGAAGATACTCGAAGATTCACCCTTGGTTCTAGAAAGTCTGGAAATGCACAAGTCTGGCATTGAAGAAAAGTTGGACAATATATATATGCAGAGAGTGCTCATATCCTTGCATTATATCATGATATTCACATTTGATCTTTTCCTTTATTCAACCAGGGCGTGTACGGCATTCTGTTTTGTCACATTGCTTATTTATCAAGACACATATCTATACTACCAATGGAATGTCTCGATAGGTTTTTATGGTTATCAATATAGTATTTTGGTATGCAAGAGAAAGCTCTTCTACACCGCCTTTCATATTTGGCACACCGCTTCCAAAAAAGATAACACCCCTACTTTTCTAAATAGACTTACAATCTATTAATCATAGCACTGGGGATCTGAGAGACTTGACTAGCAGTATTAAAGTATCCAAGAAGTACTCGTTACTCTTGATAAGGGTCGAGTGTTCGTGTGCCTCGCCTGCCGAATTTAGCTAGACCTTGATTAGTTAACTGCTTGCTTACTGTTTGCTTTTCATAATGAACTTCCCAATTCATGTAATATCCTTCTAGTAACTATTCTTTTGGACCTGATTCTTTTTTGTAATCCATCAAGGGTTATCAAATCTTTCAATCAGCAAAAACGTGCAAAAAAGGGTTTTACTCAATTTTGTTTTGGCATGATGCAAGATTGAGGGTCAGTTTTTTGGGCCTTTTTTAAACCCGGCAGAAAAAGTAAGGGTACAAAAGCCTAGGAATCATTTCCTGATTGGGACAAATTCGTTTTCTCTAACGTGCGCATACCACATCACTATCGTTCCTGGACATAGACTCTCAATATAAGTACAATATGTCGGGATCACAATCTCCAACATGGCCATTGTCTATCGAGAAAGGATTCCTTGCAGGCACATCTATATCTATGGGGGTTGACAATGTTTTCATTGCCGGATAGTTCCCAAGATTAATGAGAAGAGAAAAAAAAACGCTCTTCTTCTACGACATTTCAAGTATGTAAGAATAAGGACATTCAAATCGGCGCTTGGCAAACTCAGCCGGAGACGTAAATGCTACATCAAGGAAAGAACAAGAAGAGGAGAGTGATCTACATCTATAGTCGTAAAGCTCTCTTGTCATATCAAGAAAGACACACGCTCTATCTAGCAAGATACCATGAAAAACGAAATAGAATGTACTGCGGACTTGGTAGATAAACGGTACTAAGAGTTGATAAATGGGCCTACCGCTTTATATGTTGGCACGACACACCGCTGATTGGCACATCCCCATACGGTTTAGGCGTATAAGTACAGTTATGAAGACGTATGTAAGTAACGATGTCCATGTCCATGTCGATTCTACATATGTACCTGGCTGTATGATATGTCATTGATTATACATGAGGTTCCTGCCAATCGCTCATCGCGGCTAAACATGGAAAACAAAAAGACAGAAAAAACAACATAGCAGGCTCGAAGCTTGTGACAACGCAAAAACAAATAAATCCCACGGATTCATATGTATTGGGTTAACTATGGCGATCTTTCTGTCTGTCATTTTCTATTTCGTACGAGATACCTTACACACTGAATAATATGCCCCCTGTATATTCTTCTTCTACCTTGGAACAATAACAACTACCAACTGCTCCTCCACATATCCATAATACTTATAACCAGCCCCCTGGCTCGGCTTCGGAAGAAGAACACCATAAGCTGACACTTCCCTGGAACACCGTCGAAGCCCTGCCGGACTTTCAAGAGACCTTGGACTGTGTATGTATCAGTAGCGCATGTAAGATTTAGATAGCAGAGTATGCTACTAATGGGCCAAGACCATGAGGTACATATAGATGAAAATAGGAATATGGCCGGAATTCCATCCTCACAAGCTCTATTGCGGATCTTCACCCTCCGAGCCCACCATTCTTGATCTTCCAATCCCCAAAAGCCAGTCAAGATCACAGCCGTGTCGCCTCACGTTGACTCTAAATAATGAAAGCAGCAACATGCATCTGTTTCATGTACCATGTCTATACTAGAAACAAAGGATTAGGAGACCATGCGGTACGTCTTGCATTGCAGGAGAATTGCCAGCGTCAACATCAACGTCATCACATGAGAATCTGGATCGCCATCCTCCTTGAACCACTGCTTGTGCTTTTGTTGTTTTCTCATGCTCGCAGAACGGCTAGGATTCGATTTCTGGTGTTTTGTTATGCGGAAGTATATGTATAATCAGATCAGCAAGGAAACGTACAGTAGGGTTTGCAAGAAAACAAGAGCCCTTGCTTGCACTGTATATCTAGTATCAGAGAAAACATCATGGGTCAAGGTGGTGTGATTTATGGGAGACAAGAAGACGGAAAATATTAATCGATAAACCCTCCAAGTCCGAGCTTGTTCTGTGTCGTTTAGGTTTAGGGCATAGATTAGACCAAATATTGGGCTTTTCCTACCGAATCAAGCAAAAAATCAGGTGAGAAACAGGGCAGAGCAACTAGATTCTAGACATATTTCACCCACAGACCTTCTTGAACAGCCAACCCATTCCTCTGGTTAACAACTACTCGACTGTAAAAAAGCCGAACAAGCTCCGTATCTCTTTCACCCTTGTAATGATCTTAGCAAGGAAACGTAGCCACTGCTACTGCACGTACGAAGTGATAAGTTGTTAGTAAATATGTATAGGCCAGGAAAGGACTTGGATAGCAAGGAAATATAAGAGACAACTTGGCTCTCAAGCACTGGACCCAGGACCAAGCTCTTGGGCCCTCAAGACGCGTCGGGAAGCAGACTTTGCTGGGACATGCGTGATTGGTCCGTTTAGGATACAAATAGGATACAAAAACCTTGTTAGTAGCATGGATTCCCAATCGAGAGACCAAGAAAACGAGGGGAGCTTTCTCCTTGGAGAATGTTATACGAAAGCGTAGAACGTCCTGATAGTGGAGGGTGCCAAAAGCGAAAAAAAGGATGCAGGGAATATTATCACTGGATTATATGGTTGGCGTCGGATTGGGCCAGACTAGCCATCATCTGCTTCGCGAAGATGACGTGAAGACATGATATGTGTACAGATATAACCAACAGATCTGGTTCAAGGAGAACCCAATCAAGGAGGGTTGCAGTCGTGGGGGGAAGTCCTTGTAGACGGTGATGGAGCAGTGGTTAAGCTTCAACTAGAGAATTCGCCCACATGATGCGGTCTTATCAAACGGACCAGATCTAGCATGATTGGTGGTCTTGCCACTATGCACTGTTTCCAGTGGGGGAAGCTCACCACCAGGAGGGTTTCGTTCAGAGCCAACGGCGTGATCTGCATGCCGTATGAGAAGTCCAGAGGATAGACCGAGCAATGAATATTCGAGTGAAACACAGAAATGAAGCCCTGTCTCTCTCTCCGGGGTCGAAAACACCAATGGGGTGGCTCGACTCATATCGACGCAATGACGGAGGAAACCCAGCCCTTTGAATTCGCAATACCAATGGGCTGGTTTTGGGACACGCTCTCCGAACGAACGGGAACTACAAAAGGGATGGACCGCTCTTGGCTTTGCCCTCTCTATTCCTTGCCCGACAATGACGGGATTCTTTGATCATTTGCGTCCGACCAAAGGCCCTTGTTGCCGTCAATTCAGCCTGTATCACGGGTTAGAAGACTGGCCTGTCGTTCGTATCCTCTGACTCTACTGGTACTGGAGACACTCATCGATAATGATATTCAAGATACAATCATAGTCGCGACATCGAGTACGAGGTGGCTCGTGCCATCCGGATCTTGGCACTGGCGATTCATGTCTTACTGAGTTGTGAGCTGCTCAATGAGATTTTGCACAAGGTCTTTTGCGTGGAATGGCTAGCCCATGGCAAAACCCAGTGGTGGTTGCACTGCTTCCAGGGCCTTGGGACGCTGTCGATAGGCTGGGCCAGGATATCATCCCACTTCCAGAGTCTTTACAGGGCTAATTCCAAGCAAATCCGACAACAATGATGATGACACGCAGAATTCATTACAGCCTCTGTAATTAAAAACCACCAGCAAGAAATAAAAGAATCATACTGCACAATAAAGATGGACAGGCTAACAAGGGCCCGTGGCACCATAAGATCACAAGAAGCAAACAAATGCCGCCGTGCTGATTCTCCCACGCCATTGGGGCGTAATAAAGAGACAATAATGGCCTGGCTGGGGAGTTGATAGCGCTGATAGCGCCCGTAGCATCAGTAGAGGAGATGAAGAATATGTGATGAGTATGGGACGGCCCGGCTACTAGTGATGCGAACTGGCGTCTAGGCCTTGGCCACCAACTCTAGCTTTATACACACAATATTGTACAATAGATACACTGACCGCCGTGTTGCACAAAGCAAAGGGCACGAAAGAATGTGCATAAGACGGACTAAGCCAGAGAGGATAAATTGGGCCCAGGAAGCGAAAGATGCGCCCTAAAGCTGAAGCATAAAACACGCTGACCTGGCCATTTTAGTTTTGAACGGTGAGAACATGCTTATTGTTAGGATTTCGGGATCGTTGAATTTGCTAGCTCCTGAATCTGATTTACCTCTTGAATTTCCCCATTTTGTCGAGAGTATAGTATGGTAGGAATGTCTGCAAGCCAGGCTTTTGATTCCCTTTAGCCATCCTGCTGCAACATTGTTCAATCATGATCAGCGGCCTTATGACTCTATTCTAGCTCGTCATCATGCGAAGCCTGAATAAAAATTCACATGATAAAAGAGGACAGCCAAATCCAGAAATCTCCAGCCAAGTTAGTTAGGGCGTGAAACAATGAAGCTAATAGAGAAAACATGTGGCTTCCGGAGAACGCAAACATAATATCATGGACTCGATTAGCGTATAAACCAGTCCTATGATAATCTCATCAGAGGAGTTCCAGGAAGCCAACCTTGTTAGTGGTCTTTTCCAGTTTGGCTGTATCATGACTGAAATTCGCCATAGTTCAGCGCCCATTTCGCCTGGGAGCTTGGCTTTAGCTAGAAATATCGTAGCTGAATGCTGTATTTTGGGCTAGTGTAGGGTCATAGCGGTGCTGTCATCTTTTCTTTGCGTGCCATCACAAGCAAATACCCATTTGTAGATCGTATTAGTTACTGGGAGGGCTTGATACCGATGTCCCCTACATGTATCTTCGTCACTGCGCTGCTTCGGTCTACAGAGAGAATAGATTCATCCGTGTAGTTG
This sequence comes from Davidsoniella eucalypti, assembly GCA_004009845.1. Lineage (NCBI taxonomy): Eukaryota > Fungi > Ascomycota > Sordariomycetes > Microascales > Ceratocystidaceae > Davidsoniella > Davidsoniella eucalypti. Next base: position 167,119 of record RMBW01000059.1, on the reverse strand, counting down.
TATAGTAAGTATCTGTACACTGTGCTCTTTTCTTGTTCTGTGCATAAGTAGCATACAGATTGCCAGCTTCAAATATAGGCATCTATATGTTAGGGATGAATCGAGGGTTGAAATCCGCATTCGCCCCATTGCCACAACTACCATGATCCTGGGCAATGGCAGCATTGCTTCCCTCCTCCAAAATGCCCTCAAAGCCGCTATACTACGTAGCCTCCCTTGGGGAATCATGCCTCTTAGCCCGGCCAGACAAGCTGCTGCGGTAGCTTGCCATGGGTTCAGGGGGAGAAATAGAGGAGAAGGACTAACACAAAGACGATGAAGAAGGGAGAGAGAGGGGAATGACTGTTTGCTTCATAGAGCAAGAAAAGAATCTGTTTCTTGTCTTCTTTAGGAAAATTCCCGCTGCTGTACATGTCAGCCAAACGGATAACTCCGGGTTGGCCTCAAATCAAGAGACAAACAAAGATGCAGGCGTCATGACACTGAAAGGACTCAGGGTTGAGGCCAAGATGGAAAGACCAGAAAAACGGTCTGCGATAGTTGTACGTAGCAGAAAACAAAGCAAGTGTGTATGTTAGACACGCAAACATACAAACAAAAGTACTCGATACAGAGATTCGCGAATGCCGAAAGGAGCATCTGATACATTGCATGCTTAACGGCACCATCTTATGCCGGCTCCTCTCTGCAAAGAGTTCGGTACGGCATACCGCTTGCTTCGTTATCTTCTACAGGCAAGATGTAGACAAAGGATGGGCTGGGGGTAAAGGTGAAGACGCATCTTTACCACGACAATATACAAGGAGATCTGCTGGCAGCATAGGATTCCCATCCAAGCGGCATCATCGTCAGTTTAATCCTGGAGCTACACCGCACACATCCTTTTACATATAGATGCAACTATTAGTACACAGTTATGTTTGAGAGTCTCCGTCGACAGATATGACACCATCCATGCCTTCTGGAACTGGATCTGGCTTGTCTCTGGCTTAGCATCGTCTTGGCATATCCCGGCGAAGTACGTTACTTACGGGTCTTACAACGATGATTCTATGAGCAACGCAACAGGGCGAAGGGAACGGAATTAGCCATTACACATACACACAGGCCCGGGCTGTTGGGAAGGTGAAAGTGGAAAGCTCAGGTAGCAAAAGATTGCTTGTCTTGAGGAAACTTTAATAAGTGACCTCTAGCATATCCGTGGTTTCGGCCGAAGATTAGAGAGAAGCAAGTGACAAGGTAGAAGAAACAAGGGACTGAAATGCTCTCATATGCAAATATATATATATATATATATATATTATATGGAACGGTAACATGATCTAGTCGTCGTAATGTTTGTATGTAGTACATGTAGTAAGAACGAGAAAACGCAAACAGGAAATATGTAATATAAAAGAGATCAAAAGTAAAAGTAAAATAAAAACAGCGGTAACGAGGCCTGTACCTTGGTTAGTATGGAATAACAAGTCGAGTGATGGTCAACAGGCTTTAGGCTGTGGGCAGGGGCTTGAAGAACCAGAAAACACAAAAGAAAAGAAACAATTCAGGCATTCAACCAAGCGGGACTACACGTCTTTGTATCGTATAGAACTAAGGAGCCTATATTATGTCGCTTGACACAATATGTAGACTGACCAGTATCTGGCTCTTCTGGGCCCAAAACAAGAGGTTGACTTGCCAGACAACAAGACAGTTAGACTCGACGCTACGGAAACAATACCCGCAGTCAAGTCAAGAAGGACAGAAAAGGTATCGGGAAGGCAAGAAGGTAACGTGACAGAGCACCTTACCAAGTCTGTTCAAGATGTTTGCTTGCCTGGATACTGACCGACCAGCCCGACTGTTAATATGACTTACAAGTGAGCCACCATAATGTCGTCCAGCAAAAAAGAAAAAGAAAAAGAAAAAAAAAACACGTCAAGAGAAATAGCCAAGTACGGGATTCATCTTGAAGGGTCTTACGCAGCATGGATTTGCCATTGAAACCTCAGGATGTACCGTATCCAGTAATTCCAGCACAGCTACCGAAGTCTAGCGTGCCAGAAAAGGATTTTTGAAGTAAAACAAGCAGGATAAACAGGGAGGCTCCTCAAAGAAAGAAGGAAAACAAAAAAGCAAGCATAGAAGCTTGGGCCTGAGAGTGATACCCAAACCTACGTCTTGTTTTTTTTTCTTTTCCCTTTTTTTTTTTTTTCCTTCTCTGTGAACTGAACTTTCGGCTATGAACCTGGTCGACAGCCCGCTTAACAAAGGCATCATGGAAAAACGCCAGTATAGATATCAGAGCATGGCGACCTCGGTGTGAGCTCAAGTCCATTCGAGAGCTTTGACGATATCCCACTATGCTAACCAACTATTACCGTGACCACGACTACTACGTACTATGCAGAAGCCTCGTAAATATAGAAGCCTCTATCCATCCCGACGGTCGAGCCACTCTAGCCGCTTTCAATGCTACTGCAATTCATCATCACAATCACGAACTCTCGCTCTTGCTGGCAACAAGGCCCAGGGATGATGCTTTTTGCTGTTCCCGAAGAAGGCAAATAAGGCTGGCCATTGTCTTTTACTAGCGCCAAAACTAAGACTGTGATTCAAGGCAGTTGAGGCCTGGCTAGACCTAACAGAGAGAATAATAGTCAAGACCCGCCCACTAAGAATTGAGAGAATTTTCCCTTCATCGCCAGCCTGGGTCATGCTTGGTTTCTAGTTCGTCGGTCGTTATGTGGAATTAAGCACTCCAAGCTTAAAACAGAGAAGAAAAAAAAAATCTCTTTCCCGGCGATCTGGCTCTGGAGAACCGGCCACTTGATCAGCCTGGTATAGCTCCATCGCCATCATGACCGTACCGCAATTTGGAAACCAGCATCATCCCTCCAAAGAGTCGGCCGCGCTAGGAGGGGCCGTAAGAGCTAGTCAAGGGATAAGGTGGTCTCGATGACCTGCTTGTAGAAGTATCTGTCATCCCAGTCCTCGATCTAAGAGGTGTACTTGACCACTGCCAACTAAGTTGTTGATGCCTTAAGGGCTACATATAGCTGTATGTGAAAGCAGATAGCCATAAGCAAAAGAATGCCCAACTTGCGTTACGAATCTGACCACCACCTAGTCCTTGGGAGGAGGGAAGGAAGGATGGGGCCTCGGTTCATCATCATCGATTCCAACATACATAGGTAATCAAACGTATCTTCTTTAGGTAACTTTTCTTCTTTTGTTCTCTTTCCTGGTATACATCCAAGCCACTCATACAATGCTTTAACTTTATCAAGACCTCTAGTATATTTGTTGTCTCTTGATATAGCGTTTATGCCGTGACTTGGCTTTACCAAACTGTGTTCTAGTTTGCATCTTTGAAAAGAGGCATCACATAAGACGTATCTACATAGCTTTGTATCTGAGGTCGGAGCCTGTTACACCCGCTGTGACCCATCATCACGTTAAAAATATAGTCATCTTGATTCCCAACGATAGATCAAAACACGGGACAAAGTCATCAATGTTGCCCGATCCACCGGGCTAAGCTGTACTAAGACTCTGTAGGAAAGAAGACACAAAGCCAGACCAGGCTTTGCATCAGCCATCGAGATACCTAACCTGCTGGATGTCTACTGACTCTTCCCCATAATGACTAGGGAGGGGGGTGTATCATTCTTGGCAGTTCTGTCACTAACAGTGCGATATATCGGCGCACCAAAGCGTTCTAACAGCAGTCTTTTCGTGGTTGGGCCGCCTTGTCCATGTTTGCTTGTAAACATATCGAGACTCGACCGCCAATGGTTTATGCTTTTCCAGCTTCGGAATTGGCAGGTTCCGGTTGAGAGGCAAACCGTACTGATTGTGTTTGGTGATATGTGAGGAGTAGAAAAGTTATATATGTCGAGTACGAAGGGCTAGAACCAGGAAATATGTGGAATGCGCAGTTTCTATCACATACATGTATCACGTACATGATAGCCTAGTGTGCCATTTTGTCTTTTTGCCCGCACCAAGTCTCATACTATCTTGTGCACGGAAATATTCACTTGCTAATCAGAAGCTCGTTAATCTCGCTGCTATACCTTCCCAATACCTACACAAAAGGTTATGTCTACATTTCTACTAGCGGCACATTTATACGCTACTGCGTGTTTACATCACATTACGTGAAGTTTGTCAGCAGGCTGATGCCAATAAATGGCAACGCTGAGGAAGATAAAAAAGTAAGCCCTGGTCACTGTACACCAAGAGCATGATGAATGTGGAATCATCCAAACAATGAAGATGTGCAAATTTTCGAAGCGTATACCTTCCATAAAAGTAAGGCCTAAGAACCCCACGGTTATTCGTTTCATAAGCGATCAGCAAGTCATTTCGAAGTATTTTAGCCTCATTATCTAAATGTGTTGCGATTTTCTTGCTAGAGGGGCTACGTTGGACTACGTGGGTTGATATCATTAACAGGATAGTCAAGCATTGCTACATAAAGAGCGAGTGATGTCATTGTCATATGGCTTCGACCCGCTAAATGAATACAGGTTTGCTTACCCGCATAAATGAATCATTTTTACGATCCATGTTTGTTATTAATATCATTATCCATAGTTAGTAGTTGTGTATAAATACATATGTAGATAAGTCTCTTTCTTTCTTAAATATGTAACTATCTCTTCGTCCTATTAGACTACAGCCCATGCAAGATCGTTCCGGACACAGATTCAGCCTGTCTATTTACTTTATCTATGCACTCTGGCTCTGCTTTGGTGCCCAACTTAACCGCTTCCAAGATTCATGGAACACCAACCCAGGCATTCTACTCACATAATTTCAGAAGAGAGAGAGAGAGAGGACATTGCATAAGGCTATGTCACACATAGATATACACTACATTGACATGAACCGATCTGTATACAAACAAGCAAGTTTGTTGTATCAAAGTCGTCTTCAACATGTCTAGCCTTCACTGAACAGGTCGATGTACATATAGCTAGCCCGAACCTTTTTTTATTCTATAGACATCGAGAACAATCAAACCAGAGTGGCTACCTCTACTTGCAGAAGAAGAACAAATGGGTGTAGGTCAGGTCAAGGAAAGGAGGGGGTGTCTTTATACTACAGCTTAGCTACAGGTATAAGTTGAGAAGAGAAAGAGAAAAAAGAAAGGACAAGGGTGATCGTTTGTCGTATACAGATAGGACCCAGGTTATTTTATTGTTATTTATTCATCTGCAGTATAATCTGGGGGGGACAATCAAATAGATAAATAAATAAACTAGTTAGTAGCAATAGTTTAGTGCCTTCAGAAAATTCACTATACAGAATACAGACATATATAAGGCCTCGCCCACTCTTCTCTATATCTAAAGTAGCGGCTTGATGATAATTTGTTTCTCTGCCATATATCTCTTGACAATTATCTACATATACAAGTTACCTCTATATCTAGCATATCTTTAAACACAAACCTCAAAATCCATCTCCATGTGTACTCACATTCGAGTAAGTCCGCGAGTCATCCCACGATACTTTTCTTTTCCACACTTTATTTTCCACATCGACACTGCATCACAGTCGTCCTTTAGGCGCAGCTTCCTGACTTAAGATCTCTTCTTTACCTTTTTTTTAGCGTGATCTTGCGTGCGGCCACGCCAATTTTATCATCCATGTGTACTGTATAAACTCGGCAACCTATCGCTATATGTGCCCGCTTTGCGTTATCCACAGAGAACAATGGTGAGTGAACATTTATTCTTCCGTGTATAGGTGCGGGCTTCCTGGAGGCCTATGGGTTACTACTTGGCAATCTTCCTTGTCACACTCAGAGCACGCTATCGTGCCCTACCAAGACGAGCCGGCGTCTTACGGCATTTGACATGCTCGTGTCTGAAGCCTCACTTATGGCTTTCTTAACTAACACTATATTTTACCCCTCAAACAGGAGCAACAAACAATGCTGTACGTGACCTTCGGTCAATAATCGTCTATGATGATTATCTTTTACCACCACTGCTGTCTCTACCGACTGCCTCCATCGTGATATGGCCGCTGTAGAGCAATTTAACGAGGACACTAAGACAACTAACCATGATTTCTTCTCCCGAAATAGCTAGCTGCAGTACACCGGTAGCTCGCTATGATACCAGCGGCTACCGCATACCAAACAAGCGACCACACAAAGTTGTGCGCCAGAAGTGCCCTCGACCGATCCAACGAGCCCGGTCGCGTCTCTCTCAAAGCGTCGTCTACAACTATCCGATGATCACTTCCGCCGACAGTAACGGCACCAGCAACGACAGTATCATCATTGACAGCAGCAGCAGCAGCTCTCCAACCAACAGCCAAGTCTCCGACAGCCCTTCCGATGCAGATGTCTACGGAGAACTTGACCAGTCACAAAGCAACGGCGACTCGGGCGTCTCCTCAAGTGCTACTGGCAATAACATGTCTAGTGCCCCGGCGATTATGCTACCCAGTGAACAAATGCAATACATTCGAATTGCATCAATCAAAAAAAATGAAGACAGTCAGCTTGGGGGTGGATACACAGCACATCTTTCCAAGACAACCTTCTCACTTGCGCCATCAACTTTTCGAAGTCGATGGTGGCAGCTGCTATGTTTCAGCATGCTGCTATACAAGAGCATCTAAAACCAGGCGCTGGTCTGCACAGTGGCCATCATCTTTTACCTCGTTCTCTTCTTCTATTCATCCTTATGACATGTTTTCTCATATCTGAGAGAGCACATCTTTTGCCATGGCTATTCAAAGCCAACCCTCAGAACTGTCTTACAGCTTACGATTCCCCTTTGCTATCCAGCCAATGTTTCATCATTCTATGTGTCATTTTCCCTTTTTGTCCTTTTTCTGTTTTCCAGTTTTAGCCTTTCTTCAGATTACACCCTATTGATAGTTTGTGACAGTACCTCGAAGTTTGCAATTCAGGTATCTTACTCCCTACACTGTTCATAATCTCTCGACACTTTATTTAGTAGCCCACTAAGTCCATATTTTACATACAGTTATAGTTATATCCAGCTAACAACATCTATAATGAATGAAACCTTTTCAAAGCTCTTTTTTTATTTTCTGTGTCCACCCCTCTTATGATACATGTAACTTGACGGTATTAGTTCATACACCGAGGGATTGTCATATTCATATGCTTTGGCATATCTAGTCTGACTCTAATAATGTATAACAACACATGTATGTGTATAAGCACAGAAGATGCTCATAAACAGGTGGGCTAGTTACTCTCCATTAATGTAAAGCATCTCTATATCAGAGTATTAAAAAGTGATGACTATTATAGTTACAATTTATCGCATCCAGGGTTACTGTCACACACCTCAACTTAACCCTATTTGGCAGGTATTTGCATTAATTTCTGTTTTCACAGTACCCTAAGCACACTTTCGTTGTCACTATTTTAAATATAACGCGTTATGATCATTATTACGTTACAGTTGACTGTGATGAGATTGATCGTCTTACATTTCAATGAATTAATGGCCTATCATAGCACTTGATTCAAGATGATTGTGTGATTGTTGCTTCAAAACCGATGCTGTCAGCCACCAAGTTGTGTCATTCACATGATCGCCCCAAGTATAAGACCTAATTGTGTGTGCTAACTGAAATTCTCAGATATCCTTGCCTGTTTAATTTTTTTTTTTTTTTACAGATGTTAGAACTTGCTACGCCAAGGCTTAAGTGCTTTAAAATGATGTAAATAGAGGTAGTATGTGATATTAGTGAATCCCACATGACAGTCACATATAGTCACTATCCAAAACGCAAAACTCTAGGCATTGTATTAATCTTACATATATGTACATACGTACAAGTCTGTAGATTTTGTTTTGTTTGCCTTGGTACTTAGTTACCTGTGCTTAAACTATCTGCTCATTATATCTGTAGACTGATATGATAGGTATAACCTACAGGACTCCTATATATTGTGACTATATAATATATATAATTCTCCCTGGTACGACAAAAAGACTAGTCAGTTTTCCATGCCAAATCTTGTACAACGACGATGGTTGCTAGTAGATACTAATGAAAAGGCTGGCGTGGAGTCACTTTGTATATTGATCTATTTATGAGTTCAAAAACATAATCAAGCGGACCGGTTATTGTAGAGATTGCAAAGGCTGACAGTGCATAAATACGCACGGAGCTTACTTGAGGAACTTCCACATACAAGCCAGTATTATATAATCATTATACGTAATCCAAGTTGGCCATGGTATGCTACCTTAGTATGATGCTTACCTTCGCCCTGTTTGTAGCCATGGTTTAGTGTGGTGAAGAGCAATTCGATATATGTACAATGCCTGTGTAATCTTTTGATCTACTTCTGATTTAAACTATGAGTGAATGACTTACCATATCATATAGAAGCATAGAGCTACTTGAAAAACACACATATGTAATGTATAGTTGGGAGTTCTACGCTTACAATTTTGGTTGTCAAGTGTCCAAAAACACAATTATGAGTGAGATACGATATTCTACGTGTTGTGTGGGTGCTGGGTGTACTGATAAACTACCTGGTTATGAACATAATTGTCGGTGTATTTGTTATAGTATAACAGGCCAATATTCCTTGGTTTAATCAGCATTGAGCATAAGCACAAGAGTAACTAGCATTGTACCAAAGTTGATATAACTATATAATAATGGAAATATTTTTGTATAATACTCTATCTACTGTTTGACCACTAGATAGAGTCCGGTAGCTGCAGAGGGGAAAGACAAAGTATAACCCCATAGTTCTACTCGTTCTCAAGATCAAGTTCTTATTCCTAGCGTAAAAGAACAACAGCCAACTACTTTGGCATCATTAGTAGCTTGTATCACTGAAGCTAGGAGCTATCGTGACCTTACCGTGTACACGGTGTTACTCATCGTCGATAGTTAAAATACGTCAAGTCAATGCGGGGTGATATCATGGCGATTACAGTGATTGTCGATGACCAAAAACTAGATTTGACTGTTTGGGTAGGTTGTTGATCACTGTTAAATAACAAAAGCCCAATTCATAAGTACATGTGACCAACCAGTGGTAACTCGAGCTTGGAGCGGGATAGCATGGCCTTCTCAGTGATAGCCGGGCGACGCTCATAAACCGTGTTTGTCAGCTCTTTAGGTCGGAAGATCATACATTTGTTGTTGCAAAACAAGTGCTACTATTGTTCATAAACGGTACAGGACAGTACTGGAGCTTGCACTGAGATCATCTTATTTTATATGGTGAAATGTTACGACTGGGGGCTATAGGGTAACATTATCTGAAGGAAGTGATCGCGGCATGAGAAAGGCTCTATATCGGCTCTTGAGATGATAGATACTGTTGAACACAAATCGGGTATATCAGTAGTTACTAGATATTCTTCCCGCAATGATTAGTGCTCTTACATTGCCATCTTGTCTATTAGCGTTTCTCATTCCGTAATGGTAGCAACTCATACTCAAAAGCTGGATATAAGGGGCTGGATAGCATTGTTTACATTGTTATAGGGGACATAGCTATAATGTATAGAAACTACATGTACAGCAGTTTAGAGCAAACCTTGTAAAGAAGTGTTAAACGTCCCAAGGCTGACATTTTACTTTTCGTTGGACCTTTGATTGTTTAGCAAGTTTTAGAATCGTATAGCTGAGAAGCCTTGGTGGTAATATCTCTACTTGACACTGAAACTCTGCACAGAGGGTTAGCAAACATACACGCCCTCGCTAATCTGTATCGAAGGAATCAAAACAGTGGTCGTTTTGTAGATGAGTGGATGTGAAGGGCGCTATTGTTATCTTGGATAAAATATTATTTCAGCTAGTGGTCCATCTGTAGTACTGTACTGAATGGATCTGTCTCATTGTTTGGTAGATACTTTTCCATACAGTATATGCTGGGTTCGTTTATTTGGATATTATTGATCCAAGATCCCGACAACGTCATAAAGTAGTACCTGGTTTAAGAATACTAATAGATATTCTATGGATATGGCACAAGGTTAAATGTTACATAATGATATTGCGACTTTGTATTTCAGCAGGTCTTCCCCAAAAAAAGGTACTTAGTCTTCAAAAGCTGCCAGGTGGCAGAAAACTTTTTTATCATTATTAATCTTATGGAGCTATAGAGCTGAAGTACTAATGTGCGGCGCTGAAATACAAAGTCCCATGATATTCCCGAATTCCATTTATCAGCGTGGTCTATTGATGACGATCTATTTTGGACACTTCTACCTGGTAGATACCAGTGTCAGTTGTCCAAAACACCAATATATACCGTATATTCTGATCTTTGAGTATCTATTCATTTGTGTCGTGACATAAGTGTGTATTGGCTGTATATACAAGCAAATACAAGTAAATCCCTAACGACCAACGCTCGTGCGAGAAATTGATAATAGCCGTAGTCAAAGAGGGAAGTCACAGGTATTTGATGCCAGTTGGTGCTAAGCTTTGACTGGGGAACATGAGCCATGGTCCATGTGAAATATCATGGCGTTTTCGTGACTAACATGGTCTACTAGGAGGAGACCCAAACTTTCTCAAATAGAGCAGAAATTGGAGCATTCAATGGTGGAAATGTATACTGCATGTGTCTTGCTTCAATAGACGTCGTCTATGTGTAATGACATATTTCTCTACTCATAAGACAGCATAACTTATTTCTTATCGTGATAATCGAGCCCAGTTATGTGGCATAAAGCTATGTCTATTCTAACCCTTATTATTCTTGTTGCTCACTCGAAGTTGTGTTTTCAGCTTTAACCCCTGACGGTTTTCCTCCATTCACCGACAGCTTAGTATCTATCTTACCGAGAAATATGGGGCGCTTAACTAATTAAAATGCGAGTGGGTTAGTTAGTTAGGGTCTGTGATGGGCTTGGACGGTTTGAACAGGCCCGCGCCATTCATTTTACTGACGCATCATAAAAATCAACGACGACTTACATGAATTTGTATGTCCTCCGTATTGGAGGACGACTAATAAATATAAATACAGTCCCTAGCCAAGTCGATCTGAGGAACCAGAAAAAGTCTACGAAGCCTTCACGTAGCATTGTTCCTGCCACGGCGATATTTAGCGTTGCTCGCCTGTGTATTTTGCTGTTGATTGTTGATGGCTAGCTGCGGCGTGGCCAGCAGGCATAGTCCTTGTAAGATGGAAGCAAAAACAGCCATAAGCGGCCAGTTGGGCAGCTTATCTTCTCTTTTCAGCATGTAGCTGCCCGACTCTGGTGGGAAAGAAAGGCATGTTTATCTTCTTTGTTTTGATTTTAGCATGTCCACATAGCGAGTGCCTGATCAAGAGCGACGGCAAGCGACCTAAGCTTCTTTGCCTGCTTGCCTGCCTTTCCTTACCTTGCAAAATAGACCCTGGACGCCTGGAACTCGTAATTTTCTCAATAACACAGCCATATCTGCTCCTTACCGAAGATGTTGCTCAGTCTCTATGCTCTGCTTTTATTGCTGGCGGTCGGTATAAACAGATGCTATCAATTGGCCACCCAGCCATTGTTTCTGCTTGGGTGGCCAACTGACCGGCTTACCTTGACAACTGCCTAAGCTACATACTCTGGCGTCGATCAGCAAAACAAAAACGTCAGCAAACAATTGTTCCCCCCCCCTTCATGGTACGGTTGGCCGTTGCGTTTTGCATTAGCGCCATGTCACGACCGTTCTGGCCTTTGATATTTGCTTTTTCTGTGTAGCCCTCCTTCGTCCTGCTCGTCAACGCATCACATCCTCATACGATATCCTCATCATCGAGCAGGGTATCATGTGGGCATGGTCCTTTATCATTGGCCGTCTAGATTGCGGTTGTAACATGAGTCTGTTGGACGGATCCTGACGCGAGCGCCTGTGTTGTTCTAACTGATATCGAAGTCAAATTGGCAGCTGACGACACAGGTAAGGTTAGAGCGTCATTTCTCCACCCCCTCATTGCCATGTACAGCAAATGTTGATGCTATGCCACGACTCTGGTTGGGCTGGATGGACGCCAGTATCATCTCGTCATATCCGCTCTGGGCTTTTATCCCATTTGGGGCAGTTGACTGTATTTCCACATACAAGCCTACTGTGTGTGAAAGTCAATATTGATGATACCGACACTTTGGCTCACCTTCATAGTGAGAATCCCTTCTGCAGCTCCTAATTAGAGGGTGTGTAATAGTACCTTCAGCCCCTCTCATTCTTTTCATGTGATTAGATCTAACTTGGTAATGGAGTAGGTGTGAAACAAAAAGCGGAGTGTTCCTCCAGTGTTGGGCATCAATAGAAGCTTGTCGAGAGAAATCTAGACTTTGCCGGCCTCAATTCTCGGGATCCAGCAACAGGAATTCTATTGACATTGGAGGTGAGATCTAAAGCTTGTTGTTCTCTTATCGTGGCGGAAGATTCATCTTCATCGAAGCAAAGCAAACTACGTCTTCTGTGTTTTCTATCACGCACAACCTCATCATCCGTTCTCAAACTTCGATATGGGATTCGGTTAACGTTCTTTTCTTTTTGACAACTCGACCTATCCTTGTTCTCACGCTACAAATTACTAAGCTAGTCCTGGCAACAGCACATAAACTTCCCTGTATTGTTTGCTATTTCTAGGTTTGTAGCGATCTGTTGGCCTATCTTAGTACCTCGATCGATGCTTGTTGCATGATATGAAGTAAAAGACGTTGGGCTGACGGGCAAGCCTACACTAGATCCTACTACATTTTATCATCAGAAGATGCATCCAAATTTGAAATTAGCGCTGAGAGCGATACCGAAGGTTTGGAAGATTGTTGGCTGCTTTCACATTGTGATAGTAATTCAGTACATAGTATTCAGTCCCCGAACGAGACATTGAGACATTTACTTGAATCTAGGGCGAAAGGTAAAGTACAAGAGGGGTAGGTCAGCCCAAGTACCAACAAGACATCAAGGTGAAAAGCCAAGTGACCCGTGGAAACGGCACCTCCTATTTTAGTCCCGCATGCAGATTGGCTCATGTGACTTGCATTTTATGAGTCTATAGCTAAATGTTATCCGATACAGCTAGCTAGTTAGTGTTGAGTTAGTGTACTCTTGATATTTTTCACTATACTATTCTTCACTTCGCAATACTAATATTGGCAGCGTAAAGCTCTCAACACCAGAAAGGCCCTCATTCAACATAGGATTAAAAGGGACAATCTACTGATTCTAGTTACTCATCTTATAGTTACAGAATACCATACTGCCATACCTACTACTCGACGCCCTTTACGACCATTAAAGGCCGGCAAAAAATCCTCGTTCGCCTTATCTTTCCATCTTTGAAATAGACACTCGGCCTGTATGTAAACTATGATTCCAAAGCATCCGTAACATGGGCTGCAATAGGCTTTGCTTCATTGCTAAACCATACTTGTTGAGCGTCGATATGTGGCCGGGTCTATATAGCCAGCATGCCAACATAAACATTCGTATATAAACAGCAAACAGTAGATACATACTGATATTTCGATATACACCCACTCGGCTAATCGACCATCAAGAGATGAGTCTATTTTCCAACTAGGGGGGTGGCTAGTAGCATCAAAGCTTTTGCCATTCTGGAGACATGCAGGCCAGTGCCGGGGCCATCATAAGCTACATGAAGTAATATGATGATGCCAGCCAATACAACACATGTTATGTATTTGTTATGCTGTCTACATACATATAGTACTGGACTTTGCTCGTAAACGCCCAATAGGTCCTATGCGTGAGGTTGCTTGCTAGCTGGGTTAACAAGATGGCTTTACCTCCTCGATCGTTCGGACTTGCACGTAATTACCATGTTTCATGTGAAGAACGACAACTAACATAACCCGTGTCATGCTCAGTTTGGGTTCTTGCTCGCCTTGCAAGCCTCGAAGGCGATCACTATCGAATACCATTGGCCTGCTAAGGACAGGCAACTTTGGTAGTATTCCCTAAAGCCACGCATGGACTATGCCGGAGCTATCGGTGTTAAATTCACAGCCTTCCTTCTTTCTTGAGTTGTTTGATTCGACTAGCAGAAACAAACGCCATATCTGTAGATAATGATGGTACTTCATTACACGTAATAGGGCCATAGTAAATGCTATGATACATCACAGACCCCGACTCGAGTTACATTCGCAGTCAACAACAAGTCCGTAAAGTCTAGTTTGGGAGGGGTTAACGCGGTGTTTTCGCATCAACTCACTCTTCGAGGACGTATAAAATGATACATCACCTCAGCTCTTTTGACCCTCCCCACATCATCAAGCTGACTAAGTCCAACATTATATGAATTGACACAAGCAAGTCCGTATTATCCTGGGTGTCCGACGGGCTGGATGGGGGCCGTTGTTAGTGCTGTATACTACATATCTAGTACTATAGTACACACCCTGTTTTTAGCAAGCATCAGGATAACACATACTAGCAGAGGTACACTCATTACGTAGACATTCTAATTACAGATATGCTTGGCTGACACCCCCCGTTCTTGAAATATAGAGGGTTATCCCCATACATACATGGGATCTTAAGGTTGTCCGCCATCTAGGTAGTAGCAATAGTCTGTGCTCGACAACACACAAGGCGAAATGCTATAGTGACAGTAGGCAGATATGTATACTAGAACGAAACAGTGTGATAACACCTTATCTAAACGCAATATGTCAAGGGCTTGCTTCTCGCCCCAACTGAGACCGTAAGTGATCTGCTACATGTCTACATGTGAGTTATACCCTTCGTTTTGCGGGCTGAGTGTATTCCTTGCTTGTTCAGAAACTAGATAATATAGTCGTTTATCAGATAAATAAATATACATAAAATATTGATAGTTCCTACAAGGTTAGCCTCCGACTTATTTATTGTAAAGCAGGGGCCATCTTCCATTTTAGCTGTAGTCGCCATGTTCTACTTCATTATTCTCTTTTATTACTTCTAATGAGAGAGCGTATTCTTAGCATCTTCAAGATTTGAAAGTTTTATCCTCTTTGAGACAAACATCAAGGTGTGGTAAGCTGTGATGAGCACTCATGTGTAAGAATCTCATGATAAGCTGAGATAGACTATTATCAACCCCTAGCCCGGGCCAACCGATGAAAACTTGATAAGTCCTTATTAGTACGGATATAGGCATGTGCACTTGGTGAAGGTATTGAGAAGAGAAAGTTAAGAGCATATTGAGGTATAAATGGACTCCGGCGATTGGGCGAATGAATCTCAGCGAACAGGGTATGACTCAATTCTTATATTGAACTGGCTAGACTAGCGAGATGATAGCGTATTGGCCTATGATCAGTTTTTGAATCCTGAAGTAGAGCTTCTTCAATAGGTAGTATCCTTCAAAGGGTTATAGACGATTAACTAGACCGGTTTCCTATCTTTCCATCTTATACATATACAACTATCTAATCTAGGTATTAGTATAGTTACTACTATATAACTCTACATATATGCCCGTGAAGACAAAAGAAAACCCTGGTGATGGATACATTTCAAGCCGTGCTCTAAGTATAACGGTGCACCAATGACCCGGTAAGCCTCTCTAAAGCTATATACAACTACTAAGCGGAATGTCTTAGTTAAGAAAAGCCACTAGTTATCATCTTGTGATCTATGTCTTGCTTTTCTGCTACTATATTGCTTTTCTGACCCACCAACCAGGATCTCGACTCTAGGTTGTGGCTGACGATGGAGTTAGGTGAGGTAATTCATGTAATGATTAGGCTTGAGGTTTCCCACCGAGAGAACTCCTTCTGTCCTACCAACAGCCCGTATTATTGGTAGTGGCTTGAGGGATTTGTCTTAGGTAGCGGCAACCATCGGACCTTTCTAGATTCAACACATGGCCTAGCATAAAACCCCGAACGTGAGGCTACAATACGTTTTGCATGTTAAACGAGATAGAACTGGTTCGAGTGTAGAATACATGTACTATGGATCGTGGGAAGGAGTATTATATTCTCATCATACTCTGACATCGACCCAACTGTATGTCAGATCCCCCGTCTTTTGTCTCCGGTCCCAAACCAAGTGAGCGATGACACTCGGCTTGGCGCCACCAAAAAAGACTCCCTTCTCATCGATCTTTAGCAGGATATCTCTCCATTGGTCTCGCAGTGGCCGAGACATGGCTTCACAAGCCGCTACAAAGCTCGCCCAGCATAGGCTAGTCGCAAAGTCCTGGTCGTCTATCGATTGTTCCAGGCACTGATTTACGTAGTCGAGTGTCTTCTGAACGGCATCCTGGACAATCATGGCGCTCATCTTATGCACGCGCCGGTAGAAGTAGATAATGAGGGCTTGGTGGATGGCCAAGACCATGTTCTGCGTGTGTGGTAGTTGAACTAGATCAACCTCGCCATTCGTAAGCCCTGGTGGTGCAACGGGGCCGATAGATATTTCCGCAGGGCTCAGTGACCATGACCAGATATGGTGTTCCAGCACTTTGATGTGCTGGGCCAAAGCTCTCTGTACCGTTAGGCTAGTCAGGGCAACGGCTTCGAGGCGAGCCTTCTCATTTGCGAGGCTAATGGTCTGCGATATAAGGGTCATCAGAGACTCGGGAATTCCGTAGATTTCGGGGTACAGCGTCGGCGGCCAACGGCCTGATATCTCTAGATGGATGTCGGTATAGCCAATGTGAGGAGGCTTCTCACGCGTGATGTCTAACTCGGTGCAAAGCCTGTGCTCTGACACGGCAAAGGTCCGGCCATTGCCACCAGTAACAGACACAGCGTCTTGTATGGCGTGCTGTGGTGATGCTATGAGTGGCTGAGGGACTATCATGCTCTCTACCATGATGCGTAGATGTGTGTACATGTGATGTAGGAGCCGCAGTTTGTAGGACTTTGGAAATAAAAGGCCACGCAGTCTTATAACCCTCTCTGCATCTAACAAGAAAAGATTCAAGGACTTTGGCCCATGATAGTACACCTGTATTTGTTAATAAAAGAACACAAGAAAGTACCGATCATGTATGGGTGTGTTGGGCTTACAGATCCCATGGCAGTAGCCAAGACTGCGAGAAGAATCTCGTTGTAACTGGATGGTGTCGAGCTATGGAACTCTTTCTTAAGAGCCAGTTTTAGGTTTCTTTGGGCATCGCTTTGATGTCTGAGTCCAACTTCCAGCCAGAACTGAGCAGTTGCCGGGTTGTGTTTGACCGAGCGCTGGAGATGGTGAGCACTGCGCGCAAGCAAGGTCGATAAGATGCTCTGGCGAACATGAGTCGTTGAACTCCAGAGCGATAGCTCTGCAAAAGTCTCCAGAGAACATGGCAACAATAGGACCTGCCATGGAGATACGCGGGTGCCTTTAGCTGTTGGAGGCGGCGCGTCAACATGGTCTCTGTAGTATCGAATCAAAAATCCGGCATAAACGGGTAGGGACTGCGCACTAGATATTGGTGGTTGAACACTAGGGCCGATATCCATAAAGATGTTGAGAGTATCATCATGATTAGCCCTATTTACAATCTCAACAGAGTCAGTCAGAGTATTCGTAGAATCGAGACTAGCATGAAGATTATCTCCAAGCCATGAACTTTCGAGCTCTATAGCCAAAAGACTGTTATCAACATCGGAGCTTAGGCACCAAGGATCCTGCTCATTGATAGTGGATAAGGGGGAGTATTGAAAAACAGATGATGCCTGACTCGTGTGTATGTCTTTTTTATACACTAGGCTGCGGATAATGTGACTATTTGAGCCGTTGGGTCTTGCAGAGCTATCCTTTTCTAACTTCTTGCTGGCATCATCTCGTGCGCCTTGTTCTTCGTCGATATCATTCACTTGGAAGACGCTGAAGGGGCCTTTCCGCTGGAGCTTGATCTTCTCTTTTGGAAAATCTGGCCCGATGTCGAGCTCATCGGAGATCTGATCTGGTGATTTTGATCCGAGGCTCTCGACAAGCTCGTTGCTCATCCGATCCCGGTCTTCTTCAGCGAACAGCGGATATCGATATGAAGTTCCACGGTGACTGGACTTTTGCTTTTCGGACGCCTGGTTTTCCGGCACCCAAAGCAACTCGGGAGTGTAACCTTCACATGGCAAACTCAGCCGCTTACAGGACGAGCAGATCGGTTTGGTCTCGTCACATTTCAGATGCCGACTGCGGCAGGTTCGGCAGCCAGTAAAGGTACGTGAACGGCTCTTACTAATCTTTCTTGTGCGTGAAAGGGCAGACATGATTACGTCAACTTTGAATTGGTTGTCTCAAAGATGAGAAACACTCTAGCTTTGCTGTGTATCTACAGCCAGCTAAGAGGTTAATTAGTTGTGACTTCGGGGAAGACGAAAGTCGATCGCAACAATGTCAAGACCAACGACGACTGAGGGCCAATGACTATGGTAAAAAAACCAAGATATTGACCAATCAGAAGACGGTATTATCCGCCCCGCGAAACATCATGTGAAAATTCACGGCACTACGACGTTCAGATTGTGCGGTTGTCTCCTGGCACTCAGATCTGCAACTCACGTACATGTAAATCATAAAATTGGAATGTTTCCGCACTAACACGACACGTGACATGTAACCCTATCTTTACAAAGTCCCATTATCAGTACATCTGATATGTAAGGTCGAATACAAAGATTAAATAAGCTGACAAATTCAAAGATATCAAGTCCCGAAGAAGAGGAAAAAGATATATATGTAATACGCTCGCTACATGTATGAATATGACAGTCCAAGCAAAAGGTTAGCCAACCTTATGAGACACGAAAATGACTATGTGCTACTTGACTCTATTATACAGTGCAGGATTTATCCTTGAATAGTAATAGTAACCCCTGACTTGACAATTGGTTTGGCTCCGACAATGTTGAAAGCTGTTCGCGCGTCAACTAGAGATCCGGGATATGTTTTATCTTGAATTGATTCTTAGTGCTGTTGGCTCTCTGGGCCCTTTTCATCTGCATTTGCCAAAGTACATAGTAAGTCTCTCTCGGGCGCTAGTGTTTCTTGCCGTCGGCCAAGTTTTTCAAAAGCTTTGTTCGCAGCTCCGGGTCTCGAGACGTCGCGCACTATTGGACTGGCGATGGATACTCATGGTCACGGGATGATCCGCGCGCATCCGGTGCGTTTAATCGGCAAACATGTGCTATACATGACCAGGAAATACATACCAAAGCGATGTTCACCATCATACATCATATATGGTCAAGTCCTCGATATCTATGGTTCTCACAACACCTGCAGCATACATATGCCTTTGATATTATCGAATATGCTCGTAGAGTGTTCTTGTCAGTAGAAGGAAAGGCGATATATAGGCATATATATGATATGCACCTGTTTCCTATGTTAACAACAGTCTAGTGGATAAACTAGCTGAAGATACTGCTGCAATCTCCATTTCCAGCAAAACGCATATGCCGGCTTTCGATGCCACCGGGTTGTACGTAACCGGTCTGTCTAAGATTGTGAGTTTTTATTACATATTCCTCGATACGACAATGGGTGCTATTAGGAGCTTATCGAGCCGATAAGATATCAGGGTATATCTGTATGCTACAATGGCACTAACAACGTGCACCACCCATTCTGTCTGGTTGCCTGGTCGAATTGGCGTTTTTGCTGCAAAAGCGACGACAGCCAGACGACCGGCTGGACACAGAGGCTTCTTCTGAATTATTTGACTCCAAGACTATTAGCAAGCTCTTTTCTCCATGACTTCATGATATACAGCTCGATGGATTAATAGTGTACAGTGCGCCAAGAAGGTCCTCAATTGGTTGCCGACGGGCCATTTGATCATTCATTGGAGAAAGGGCAAATATGCTGGTGAAATGGCTAGTTGGAGGAGGGGAATGCTTGAACTGTGTTGCTGGTGGCTTCAAGGGTTTCTAGTGTATTGAGCCCAAGTAGGCCGGCTGTGGGATGGCCGCTAGACCCCAGAAAGATTTGCCATATCGGGGACACAGCACGGATAACGGTGATTTTGATGACACCATGATATGAATTGTTGTCGATAGTGGGATTGATCTGGCATTTTTAGCACGGAAACGCTTGTGATATGATCGGCGAAGCGTCGTTTTCATATCGTAAACTAGACAAATAAGGGTTACGGTGCGCTGTGCTATCGTCAAAAGAGCGACAGATTAGCATGTGTTCTTATCTCCGATGTTTTGTGTTCTGGGAAACCGCCCCTCCCCCGCTTTGCAGTAGCTTTGCCCGAAAGGCTTAAATAAGAAAGGCTGCAGGTCTCCGCGGCGCTGGAGGCTTTGTTTCGCTCTCTATTTGTTGATTATTTTCCTCACCTCATCTTCTCTTCAGTTTCAATCCCAAGACGCTATCGAGCAATTTAGCGAGTCGCCACGCCTATATCATTCGTCCTTGTCAATTGATACCGGCCAGCATCCGCCCTCCCGCCTGCAGGACTACTGAATAGTACGACATTGTTTATGCCCTTCTGGACATCTATCTTCCGCTCATTGCCCGTCAAGCGCTCTTTGTTTGCTTGGCGTACAACCCGGAAGTATTCCTCTGCATCGCCGAAAATGGCTCTCGAAGTTACTCTCAAGGCCCCTAACGGCAAGTCTTGGGTGCAGCCCACCGGCTTGTTCATCAACAATGAGTTTGTGCCTGCATCCAACGGCCAAACCCTAGATGCCATTGACCCTGCGTGAGTAACCCTAGACTTCAACCCATCATACTGTAACACGCGCTTACCTATATTTTGTCCCTTCTAGCACTGAGGAAGTCATTGTTTCTGTTGCTTCTGCTACAGCCGAAGACGTCGACACTGCTGTTAAGGCGGCTGCTTCTGCTCTCAAGGGCGAAGCCTGGAAGTCGCTGTCTGGCGCTGAAAAGGGCCAGCTCATGGCCAAACTTGCTGATAAACTAGAAGAACAGCAGGAGCTGTTTGCTACCGTCGAGGCCTGGGACAACGGCAAGACTTACGCTGATGCTCTGGCTACCGACCTTGCTGATGCCATTGGTGTCATCCGCTACTATTCTGGCTGGTGTGACAAGATCCATGGCCAAACTATGATGCTTCCCAACAAGCTGGCATACACTCTGCGCCAGCCTATCGGTGTTGTTGGCCAGATCATTCCCTGGAACTACCCTCTGTCTATGGCCTCATGGAAGTTGGGACCAGCCCTGGCCTGTGGTAACACAGTTGTTTTAAAGGCTGCCGAGCAGACTCCTCTCTCTGTTCTCCTTCTTGCTAAGTTGATCAAGGAGGTTGGCTTCCCTGCTGGTGTCGTCAACATCATCAACGGTCTTGGCAAGGATGCCGGTGCTGCGCTAGCTCAGCACCCCCGTGTCGACAAGATCGCTTTCACTGGTTCTACCGCTACAGCTACCCACATCATGGCCGCTGCGGCCAAGACATTGAAAAACATTACTCTGGAGACTGGCGGTAAATCTCCTCTTGTCGTTCTTGAGGATGCTGATATGGAGCAGGCTGTTAACTGGTCCCACATGGGCATCATGTCCAACCAGGGCCAAATATGCACTGCTACTTCTCGTCTTTTGATCCAGAAGAGCATTTACGATGAGTTCCTGGCCAAGTTCGTCGCTCGCGTCAAGAGCGAGAGTATCGTCGGCAGCCAATGGGATGAGAAGACATACCAGGGTCCTCAAGTGTCACAGGCCCAGCGGGATCGCATTCTTGAGCTTATCGAGACCGGAAAGAGCGAAGGCGCCAAGGTTGCTACCGGTGGTGGTGTCCCATCACACCTACCTAAAGGATTCTTTGTCGACCCCACTGTTTTTGTCGATGTGAAGCCCGAGATGCGTGTCTGGAAGGAGGAAATATTTGGCCCTGTGGTCGTCATTGTGCCATTCGAAACTGAAGATGAAGCCATTCAGATTGCCAACGATTCATGCTACGGCCTTGGTGCTGCTGTGTTCACGCAGAACATAGAAAAGGGACACAGGTTTGCCGCTGAGATCGATGCCGGCATGGTTTGGGTCAACAGCACGCAAGATTCAGACCCTAGAGTACCTTTTGGCGGTGTGAAGCAGAGTGGTATCGGAAGAGAACTGGGTGAGGCCGGACTTGAAGGGTATTCACAGGTCAAGGCCGTCCATATCAACCTTGGTAACAAGCTGTAATGTAAATTAATATGTATATAAATGAATGAATGAACAACTATCAACTATGTGACTGGGAAATAAATACATGAAAGATAATGTTATATCTGTACAGAAATTTACTTCAATTGCCCCAAATCATGAGACGGCAACCCTCCGCGAGTAGGGTTACATTAAGATGCTATATGGGCTATCATATTAGAACAAAAGGGACAAAATATCGGACTTTGTTTCCTGTCTGACGCGAAGAAAAGAAAAAAAAAGAATTAAAAGAGAGTCGGGTTGTCCGTGTAAGTCAAGTCAAGCAAGCCGAAGACGAGCACGGCCTTTTTGTTTTCCTAAGCTTTTGCCTTCTATCAAGGTCGCATTGATAAAAGCACAGAAGCGAATCTTGCAGGGTTGGAGGCAACACGATTTGGTAGCAGAGCGGATAGTTTGCTTATAGTGGCCTTGCAAAGATGCATAAGTGCCGAGATATCTTATAATGATGCCATGCTGATATCTTCGCCCAGCGGCACCAGAAGTGCATTCACCTGGTTCTACGATAATTGTCACTATGTGTTTCTTTCCGGTCCATTTACTACACGGAGTGGGATGAACAGACGATGACTTATGCGTTCAATGAAGACAGCAGGGAGATTATAGATACCAGCGTAGCAGTAGCATCAACCAGTCTAGACCGTCCTATCTTTACATGATATGTGCCTGTTGCGGCATGCGAAGCTTTGAAGAATATATTTCCGTCCCTCATTTTGCTTGGTATGGCGGGCGTGGCATTCTGTTGCTATTGTTCCAAGGCCAAGCTTTGACTTGAGGCCTCGCCGATCCTCTCTCTTTGTGAAGTCGACGGCTTATTGTTAGCCAAACACTAGACAACTAGGACGCCATTCTACAAATAATTCCCCCGAGCTCGGCGTTGTGCGGTGAAACCATCGATCAAGTTCAGGTAATCTTGTAGTAAGAGCTTGGTAGTCTTAGTACATATCTACAGTAGCAAGCTTCTTCCTTGTTTCTTTCTGTTCCCTTTCGCTATAGCCTTCTTTATTTGTATTGTTCTTAGTCTTTGTTTTCTATCAGCCATCATTAAACTTTCCTTTCTTACAAGTCCACGACTAATCGAACCAATATCGAGTGTCTGGCCAAGCTCGTCCCTCCCCTGCTGTTCAGAAAAGACTTGCCGTTTTCTTTGGTATATCCACGAGGCCCTTGCCTAGCAGCATCTCGCTATTTACATATATGCTTGCCGTTCCTCCGCTATGGAAGAGAAGCAGTTCAAAGTTGAAGTGGCCGATGGCGATGTAGAGGCGACCTCTATCGGCTCAGCGCAGGCCTCGCACGTCACCAAGCGCGGCCTGCGTTCTCGCCATGGCCAGATGATAGCGCTGGGCGGAACCATCGGCACCGGCCTGTTTGTCGGTGCCGGACAGGCTCTATCTATGGGTGGCGCGGCAACGCTATTGCTCTCGTACATGATCATCACCGTTCTCCTGTACGGCGTGGCGACCGGCACGGGCGAGATGAGCTCGTATTTGCCAGTGCCTGGCTGCTCGATGTCATACTATGCCTACCGCTTTGCCTCGCCGTCTCTGGGCTTTACCATTGGCTGGGTCTACTGGTATGCATTCTCGGTTGTAGTTCCGGCCGAGATTACGGTGGCTCGTATCGTCATCGAGTATTGGTCGCCACCTCTACCCACCGCCTTTTGGCTGACGATAATCGGCGCCGTGATCATTATGCTCAACTTTGTGCCGGTACAGTACTACGGCGAGACCGAGTTCTGGTTTGCCTCAGCCAAGGTCATCGGAATCGTCGGCCTTCTGGTCATGACGACGGTCCTGTTCTTCGGCGGCGGTCCTAGCCACGAGCCACTATGGTTCTCCAACTGGAGTCACCCAGCACCGTTTCGAGAGTACATCGTCGACGGCAATATCGGCCGCCTAGTCGGCTTTGTTGCTACGCTGTGCTACTCGGCGTACGCTTTTGCCTTCTCGCCTGAGCTGCTGGTCATCACTGGCGGTGAGATGGAGTCGCCGCGCCAGAACCTTGCCAAGGCTACCACGCGCTTCTTCTACCGTCTAGTCATCTTCTACGTGCTAGGTGCGCTCGGGATCGGCATTATTGTGCGTAGTGACACGTCTGACCTGCTGAATGGAAGCACCGGTGCTGGCGCCTCGCCATGGGCACTAGGCATCAAGGCCGCCGGAATCTCAGGCCTCGATCACGTAGTCAACGTCATCATCCTGCTGTCTGCTTGGTCGGCCGGCAACTCGTATCTATACATGGCTAGCCGCATGCTTTATTCGCTGGCTGTTGCTGGTAGTGCGCCGCATATCTTCACGCGTTGCTCGCGCTACGGCGTCCCGTATTACGCTGTCGCAGCCAGTGCCAGCTGGAGCGTGCTGGCTTACTTGAACTGCGCCACCTCTGGGGCCACAGTTTTCAACTGGTTCACTAATATCGTCAGCTCGGTGGGCTTCCAGAGTTGGATCTGCTGTTGCTTCATCTACTTGCGCTTCCGCAAGGCTGTGGCTGCCCAGAACGTGACTGATCTTCCTATGCGTTCCCGGCTACAGCCATACACCACCTACGTCAGCATGCTCTTCTTTACTATCCTGATGCTGGTCAACAGCTTTACCGTGTTCATCCATGGCCACTGGAACGTGTCCTCCTTTATCACTGGCTACGCCGGCATCCCCATCTTCATCTGTCTGTATGTTGGCCACAAGGCCACCCGGGGCCGCAAAGATCCATGGATCATCCCACCTGCCCAAGTCGACCTACATACTGGTCTTGCGGAGATCAAGGCTGCCGAGGCGCCTATTGTTGAAGAACCAACGCCGTGGTACATGGCCTGGAAGAGCCTTTACGAATGATATCCAACCTGTCATTGGTATCAACGGTTATCACTGTTATGTTTGCTTGCGGATTCATTATTTCGTATTAGATGTATTATAGTTTCTGATAATGTATACTCACTTGTCTTCTATACTCATGAAATCCTATCCTTCTACTCCTGTGTCTCATATTTGTCGTAATGTTTTTCCTGGCCGCCTCGACGCTGAAAAAAGAAGATGCACGGAAGCAAAGATGTCACGATAAACACGCCAACCCCTATTGCCACAATTTGGCCAACACTGAGAACGTGGCCACGACTGCCATCTCGACTGTTCTGCGCAGTATCTGTCTTATTAGAGGCTGCTGACGATGTCTCGCGGGCACCATCAGACATCGTGGCCGGGGGTGTGGACTCCGGCGTACTCAGATCGGAGGCCTGCCAGTTTATCTGCACCATAGGAGCCGTTATCGTGTATTCTGTCTCAAGTGAGGCCGCTCCCGTGATAGCAGAGCCATCTGAGCATGTCTGTGTCGTTAGGTTCACACTCTGTGTTGCTCGTATGCACACCTGCGGCAAGCCGGCCGTGGAATTTGAAAAGCAAGAGAAGCCACTACAAACAGGTTAGCATGCACTATGTCCATACGCAAACTAGCTCCTCAAGTCACATATACTCACTCTGGACAGCATCCAATGGCCGTCTCGCCTGCTACCAGGGGAAACTGAACGTCCCAGTAACTCTCACTGGCAGCCGTAGCAGCACATGCTGATTCATAGCCAGATGGACATACAAGGCCAGGCGAATAAAAGCCCTGCGCCAGCATTGCCGTTGCTTTTCCCGGGTCTGCTGTGATGACGACTGGGGGAAGACATGATGGGTTTTGCGTGTAAGTACTTGCTGATGGCGCGCAGGTTTGGCCCATCCAAGCACTATCACATGTTGAACAGGCGGCATAAACTTGGGTACATGTGGTAGGAGGCTCAAAGGTAGTGGTGAGGGGGCCTAGAATAGGACGTGAAAGCGTGAGCGTGACGTTGGGCATCGTGAAGATTTGATCTAGATAGAAATATAGGCTGACAGATCAGGTGAATCCGAATAGCCGTAGAAACGGATCTCGCGTTTGTTTATATAAACATTCAAGCCTCGATGTCCCCTTTAATGTCTCCAAATAGAGCTTATAAACGTCATTGTTAGGCCCTTAGTGCCCTGAAATGAGGTTTCAAACTGGCACACACTATCTGAAGCATTCCGAAAGCATACGATCTTTAAGCTTTTTCGGCAAATGATCATCCATACTTTTGGCTCGGCTCTTTAGTTCAGTTTTACAATCCGTGCAATGGTTCTTAGCCAACAATAAGTCTCTTGTTCGTTGCCCTAATATCAAACAAGTTTTAAGGCTCTATCTACAGCTAGGCAACACACTATAGAAAGACTCGGGCAGTTACAAGGGATATATGTTCAAGCATTATGAAAGGAATGCTAGTGACTTACTATGCTTTATACAGCTCAGTGTATATATGTAATAGGCTATAACCAGAGTTCCCGAAGCAGGCTGCACAATTACGTGAATGATACAGAATCGGTTACAGCCGAGGCTTTTGTGTGCAGTTCGGCTAACGGTCTTTTTCGATGATTCCACTGTGTAGTACTTTAGGAGGCTGGTCAGCTTCAGGAATGCCTTAGCCTGGAATAGATAGTATCTCCAACCGGACAGTACTTTCTCACTTTTGTAAGACAACTACACGTCAACTTGGCTAAGCATATAATCGAGCAAAAGCAAACATGGTCTAAGCAAACAAACTGGGTATATATTAATCATTAAAAGCCCTTTTCAAGCCACATGGCAGTACCGCATAGTACACCAGACTCCGTCCGTCTAAATCCCTCACCTCTGTCCATCCAAACGTCCTGTCGTATCAGTGGCGCGCCGAGCTGATTCCTGACAACTCCACAGGGCCATTCAGGGCGTCCAACTCCGGGAGGGGGATCATAGCCTTGGTCTCCTGTGGTGATGAATTCCAGTTTCCGCGAGACCCTGCCTCCGACGATCCCGCCTCGACAGGTCCCATAGCCGCCTTCTTCCGTCTACGCCACAGCAAGAACGCCAGAGTCAAGATGCCGAACACGGCAGCCGATGTTCCAATGGCGATGCCGACTGCAGCGCCAGTGGGGATGCCAGAGCTGGAAGAAGACGATGACGAGGAGGAGGAGCCTGTGGACGTCGCTTGTGTGCTGCTTGTTGGCACGTCGGACGTGTCGCTTGTGCTGGTTGAGGGATTTATGCTCGTGTCCAAATCCTCGGCTCGCCAGTTGATTTGGATCAACGGCCCAACGATAGTTAGGGCGGACGATAGCGATTTAGTGCCGATCGTACTGCTCTCAGAACCAACACAGCCAATCGTCGTGAGTTGGCCGATCGACACCGTCTTGACACAACTTTGATAGCCGGCAAAGTTTGTGCATCCGTAGCCTCTGTATGTAGAATAAGCCGGTATACGTTAGCCCGAGAGAACAACAGCAACAATGTTGTATACATGATCATGAGATATCTCTCCAACTTACGTTTGACAGCATCCCACGGCAGTCTCGCCCGTTGTTAGCGAGAACTGGATATGCCAGTCACTAACCGAACCCTCGACGGCCGTGCACGCCGACGTGAACCCGGCGGGGCAGATCAAGCCCGGCGAGTAGAATCCCCATCCATTCAGCGGTTGAGCGGTTGTCGGCAGGCCGTCACTGGTAGTTGGCCAGCACGAGGTATCGTCTAGCGTCGTTGACTGGGAGCAGATCTGGCCTAGCCATGCATAGCTGCAGGCCGAGCAGCCGCCAACGGGAGTCAGACAGTGGCTATCTGGTGTGAATGTCGTGGTGAGCGGGCCGAGGATCGTCCGTGGCCGGAGAACTGTCGATTTCGATGTCGAAGTCGAGGTTGTTGCCGATGCCATGGCTGCTCTCTTTCTGTGAGCTTATTCTTGTCTTGTGCTAGAAGGAGTCCTGGACTCGATATACCGAGTAGTTCTTGGGGGCAAGGAGAGGGTTGCAAGGCGGAAGGATGGATGCCCAAGTATGAATACTAGTCCAAGTACTGTGGTACAGACACAGTTTGTACGGGCTTTGAATGCGTTAGACAACTGAGTAAACGCACCAGAATGAATGACTATGGCAGGTGTATGAGAAAGAAAGAAAAAATAAAGGATAGAAAAGTCACGGCAATCCCAAGCAAAATCTTGTCCATTTCTCTTTCTTCTCCGATTCCACTGGCAAATCGCTCCTCCTTCGTCACTCAGCTAGATATCCAGCCTATTGCCGCCCATTACTGAGCACTCTTACTTTTAGAGGCTGGTTGAGCACCTCATCATCATTACCTTGCTTACAAGTTACATCGCAGATACTCCTTCCCCCCCTCCTTCAAAAGTGACTTCCTGACGATAATAAACAAGGGCTGAAACCTGCCGGTGTCCTTGGGGCTGAGAGTCCTGCTCCTCATCTCGGTATTATTAAGCCAGCTAATTACTATCTAGTACAGATATAGCCAGACGGCACTACATGCCTTGATAGAGCCATGGTACTACTAAAAAAGCCAACGATCAACATCATGGCTTCCATACTACTTGAGATGCCCTGTCGCTTACACAGTATCGATAGGTTTCAGGATTTTGGTTGCAGATATAATCTTGTTGTGCATTGTGAACGTAGACTAGTCTATTGTAAATTGCCGGGGTCATCACAGTTGTATATCAATCAGTGCATAGCGCCAGCGAAGCTCTACTTACTTGAAGTACATAAGTAGATCTACCCTTACATCCCTTCCCATAGCACGGAAACGCCCAGCTTGTGTGCAGACTCTCGTATCCTTGACAGAGGTACAGTATGCGCACGGTGTTTTACACTTCACAAAAAGTACTCTGCAGTCTTACAGAGGCTCGTACGGGAGCCAAGAAATCTAATCTCTTGGCGGCTATTTTTACTCTCTCTAGGTATAAGCGCTGCCATACAAGAATCGCATTGGTCGTATTCTCTCTAACCGATGCTACCATCGTCGCTCGATTTTGATGTGGGTTGAGCTTGATGTAATATTGCGAGTTGTACAACTATACATGTTGAGGCTTTATTTCGACTGATCTTAAGAATGGCTTTTCTTTGAAAGATGGAGTAATGAAAAACTGAATAGCGAGTCTCCGAATGTACCCCCTTATTGAAAAAATGAAAGAAAATGGACCATGCAGATCCAAGGAGCCCTTCCTTAAGATACGTAATGAGAACAATGAGACTCAGCTCTTGTTCATTGTTCTATGGCAATAAAGCATTCTTTTTGCTCGGCTTGAACCGCTAACCCTACATATCAACCCTACATCTTTTTAACACTAGTCTATCAATAGCCAGGAAATAGCTTACCTTTACGTTTCTTTCCTTTAGACTTGACAGCTCAAAATACCAACTTAGCTTACAATAACTGGAAAGTACAGCCAGGTAGAAAAAAACCTGGCCATTATTTCGCCTAATCTTGAACTAACCGATCCAATCGGTGTTCTAAAGGCTCTCTTTGGCTTCTGTTTCATGCATGTCTCGCGTCAAAAGCTAGAATTCCAACTATTAGCCAACCAAACTTGCATTTTTGGTTTGGCCAAGTTAGAAGGCTCGACAACTTGAGTCTATCTTGTAAACTACGTAATCTTTGACAATGTGCATACATGCAAGTGTATTTTTCCTTTTACGATCAGATATGGAACAATAAGATTATCAGAGATGAACTATGAGAAAAAGTGGTAAAACCCCCCAAGAAAGCAGATATTCCTAACCTGTCCTAAAACTCCAGTTCTCCAAGCCACCAAGATATGAAATAAATGGACAAAGAGAAAACAAAACAAATAATGGCCGTGATGCAAAATGAAGAAAATAATCAAAATGAATGTCTGTCTATAGCCAGCATTTGAGACTATCATTAACCCATTGCAGAGAACAGAAAAAAACAAAACAAAAGGAAACACAGTCCTGAAAAGAGCGAGACGTGACAAATTGGCGGAAAATGAAAAAAATGTGAAAAGGGAAATTAAAAAGTACGGGAATGGTTATGCAGAAGCAACAGTTTGATAAACTATGTGCGTCTATGTGGGATCCGCTCAGTATCCGAGAATGGATTGCCATCATAAGCCGGGCTTTGCATCGATGTCGAGTACGCATACGAGTCATCAAAGATATTGACAGTCAAGCCATTCCCGTCTGGGCCACGAGCTGGCCTACTCAAAGACCGATTCCGATACATATTCGTACCGTTTCCCGAACCATTAGCTTCTGTAGTAACAGTTGCATTGGTCGTCGGTGTGACGGTAGCTGCTGTCGGTGTGCGGCCCATCTGGTAGTCAGTTGGGTTGAAAGCTTGTTCGGGACTGACACAGTCATAGGGGGTTTCCTAGTACCGCCCATTATGGTTGTCCAGTGCCACCTCGCCATACGAGCTCTTACGCGCATGGCCCATGGTGCCCACAGTCTGCGCCGTACCACCACGCACCATCGATACCTTCTCGTTGGTGGTGTAGGCTGTGCCGCCCGTGTACAGGTTTTCGAGGGGAACATCATCAATGGAATCTCCGCCTTCCGATGAGCTGTACTGATGGGTCGATTTGGGAATATTACGAGCCGTAGTCGTATTGTTGAGGCTCTGCGAAGAGCTGTTGTACACATCGTCCGGGGTGTAGGTTGGCGGGGCATCCTGGAACTTGAAACCGCCGCCGCCTTCGGCACGAGTCTTTTCTTGAGTGGCCATGCCGATCATAGCCCGAAGCATACCGATGAGTACAACGACCACATATACCAGAAGCACGCCAAGCGAGATTAAGGCTTCGGTGACAATCGCGTGCTGTAGCTTCATAAGAACGTTCTCGACAGCTCCCGAAATCTCATCACTAGTGACACTGGAGGGACTGGATAGGAAAGTTGTCACATCAGAGCCTTGGCCCAGACTCTCGTTTGCGCCGGCGCTAAAGACATCGCTTGGAAATTGCGGGAAAGTGACGTTGGCTTGGTCATGTAGCCATGTCAAGCCCTTTTGCACCGAGGCAATCTTGAGGCCGACCAAGCAGTACACAATATCAGAAACTATATCCTTGAGGACAGTTCCATTGAAGGCAGTCTCAATAGCAGTCTCCATTGCATCAGTGAAGGTGTTGAGGGTATCGTTGACAGTTGTAGTACCGTTCTCAACCCAGCCAAGAAGATCGTTATTAAGGTCAGTGTTGAAGTCGTTTATAACACCGTTGGCGCCAGCGGCCCATTCATTAGAAGAGTTCTTCAGGGCGGAAACGATGTTGTCTGCAAACGCGCCGACCTCTTGGCTGATTTCGGGGACCTTCTTCTGCAGAAGATGCAGGACAATTAACTGGAATAGACACGAAATAAAGCCTGCCAAAGCGATCGACAGAACTAGTAGCGCAGGCATAGTAGTCATGTATGCCCAAGCCCAACGAACCAGAACCTGGTTTTTTCCAGAGAATCGCGAAGCCATCTTGATACCCCAAACAGAAGAATGAGGTCGCGAAGCAATGTAGATGACATCCATGGGATCATACTGAGACGAACCTATCAACTTGGCGTTGTCTTTCTCAAGTCTCCAGCGACGAATCTCCGCCCAGGCCATGGGAACACAGGCTCCAACAGCCATAAGGATCAATATCACGATAAACGCAATGCGGGCATCCCGCGCAATCTTGTATAGGCCCTCGAAGAAGTTGTTCAGGCTGTCGTTATCAGAGCAGAACGTCAAAGATTGCTTCGCAGCCACAGGGAAAACGGAACGGTCGAATGAGTAGTTGCCGTACTTATCGTTGATGGCTTCTTTAATTAGGTCGAAGGGGGCCGAGATAACTTCGTCTGTGATATTCTTGACCTCGTCGAATGTCGGGATATTTTCGTTGAGCGTATCAAGGCCGTTAACGAAACTTGTGGCGTCGATCTTGATGTTCTTGAGCTTATCGATGTTATCGGTGAAGTTGACAGTAGGGATATTGTCAACAAGACTGCCAAGCACCGAGTTCTCTATCTCGTTGGCAAACGAGTTAATTTTATCCTGTAGGCCTGAGGCAGTGTCAGAGATCGAGTTTGCTATGCTTGAAATAGCACTGTTCATTGCATCAGTGACCTCTTCCGTAACGTTGGTAGCCACGCTCAGGCCACTATGGACCAAAGACGTAGCTAGGCAGACGTAGGTAGAAGTCATCATGCTGATAACAAAGAGGATAAGGTTCTTGACGAGTGTCAGCGATAGATCCATAGCGCCGACCATACCATCAACGGCATGTTCGATGCCACTAGCAGACACCTCGTTCACGCCAGATGAAAGGTAATGAGGCATAGAGGCAAAGGAGCTCCCAACATCCTCAACCTTGGTGCACGCGGATAAAGCCTTCTCCTTAGCACTGTCGATGTTATCGCGTAGGGTGGCGATAGTCAGCAGTAGTCGAACAAGCACCAGCAGCAGGAACACAGTCCAACGATTAAGCCAGACTTGAGAGAGACGAGCACGCAGCCCAAGATAGGGGGTGTGTGAGTGAGGGACATGTGTAAGTTTGAGATGGGGGATGTTGCGTAATTCTGAAAAGTCTATAGTCCGAGGCTGAATATTAGAAGGTACTGTAGGGACTTGGTGGGTATCGACATCTCGCCGGGAGGCAAGGCCAATTCCAAAAGCCATGATGATAGCGAATGCAGAAGCAACCCAAGTTACGAATCGTGAGAAGATGGAATCGTAGCCTCGTGAAGTATAGGCTGAAAGTAGGTGGAAAGTAGCGTCAGACTTGCGATGAATATTATGGCGATGAAGAGTGCAAATAGAGAAGAGAACAAATGAAATTAGGAGATATAGAGATGACAGGAAAGCAAAAGACCAGTCTCGAGCTTTAGAGTCAGAAATTCCCAAGGAAAAAGAAGACGAATCCAACGAAAGATTGGACCACGTCAGTCAGAAATCAAGACAGTCAAACAAAGAATAGAAAAAGGTTCGAGGCTGTTGAAATAGCACAAGGAAAGACTTCAATGGATGTTATCGAAACCAATTCTCTGGCGTAGTGAAAGAAATGAATGACAAAAGAAAGGGATAGATAGAAATGCTTTGAAGAAAACCAAACAGTCATGCTATGAATGCTACAACAAAAAAGAAAGAAAAAAACGAAAATGCTGCAGACAGAACTACAGAAAGAGCACAACTAGGAAGTCACGAGAAGAAAATGTGGAAAAGTCATCGGATATATCGCAGGTCAAGGAAAGAGCCCAGCTTTGGCAAGAGCAGCCATGGAAATCAGGCATCAGAGCATCTACATCACAAAACCAAGAGAAAAACCAAGAGAAAAAAGACGTATATTCACATGTTACCCGATGCGTTCCTGCAAGTCTCGCAAACGCCCATCGTTCCCACTCCGTTCGTTGATGGACCATGCAAGAGTTCACGTCGTGTCTGCCAGAAGTAACCATAGCCAGTCGATTCTCGATGCCACAGGAAGCCTCTGAGCGCCTCAAGGGGGCATATGTCAGTAGCTGGGGTGGGCTACTATTACTATCTATATTGTCTTTATACATGTTGGTACGAACTCGCCAATTCCTTTGTTTTTCTTCCTCTTTTTGCCGCCCAGTTACATTGAAGATTGCCTCCAGGAACAGCACAAAGAAGGAATATATGATTGATCTGTTTTTCATAAGCTTGCTGTACGGCATCAGTGATAGACAAGCATTCTTCCCTCTACCAGAGAACAAGGAAGAAGAGACTAGCAATGGTATGTATAAATAACTTGGGGAAAGGAACGAATAAAGCCCTAGCTTGTGATTTTCTTTTTACTTTGTACTCTCGCTGTGCTGTTTTCTCTTACCCGCTACCCGAAAGGAGCCAATAGATTATTCTCTTCGCAATTCATCTGCAAGCGCATATAGATGTACATGAGTAAAAGACAAGACTTTGTCTACTCAAAATGACTAAAAACGATATAAAAAGGCCCGTAAACTAACTTTAATTCATACCCCTGCAGCATATCCTCCTTGTCCTTACATCTTACAACCTTTCGACCTTCGACACAAAGAATGAAAAAAACACTTCTTGTACTTGGTCGTAGGACAAAAAAATAAGTACTTTGCAACGTGATCGATACCTTGTTCCATCTAATGTTGCTCTACATCTCCCGATCCAGATGAAATTACGCAATTCCAGACACTTTGTTCCATCAAGTGCGTACTATTCAAGTCCATCTACGCGTCTTTATTCCTCGGGCCATCTGTGACACTCTTCTCCGGCATGACTCCTACGACAAAGACAAATCGCAACGAAATCTAAGCAATAAGACGGGAGACAGTACTAGCTTTGACAGTGTCAGGGTGTTTCTTGCTCTAATGTCTCATTTATATACGACGACAGCCTCTAAGACTTTTTTTTTCTTGGTCTCGGTTACAGGCTCACAAGCTTATCTGTTCGGGGCGCTTAATAGCCAATCAAATCCACCTAGACACAGCATTTTGATGGTCAGCGGTTGTCGAAACAGGGTTGCAGCAAAAGTCTCGCCACAACAGTTTATTGGATCAAATTGAAGCGTCAAAGACAGCAAGAGATCCTTTAGTTCTGGAATTCCTTCGATAACTCTAGGCAATCCGGCAAATAAAACTCTCATATAAAGTACTCACTTCATAGTGTAGTTAGTCACCATTGCCGTCACCACAGTGACATATTCATAAGCACCGGGACCGTCGTGATTTGCCTACATATAAGCTTAATTCTTATGACGGCCAGGAAACAGGGTCTTTATCCTTGAAGCTTGACCTTTGTTTCATTGTGATAGCCCTACTTGATGTTAATCCTACCATGCATGTAGCACAACAAATACGTTTTGAAGACAGAGAAACCTCATTATTTCCTGACAACCAGATTCATACATTATAAAGAAATGTCACAATTGAGAGTAAAGTCATCGAGTTCAGATAGGGCAAGAAACTGCGTGGGTATATCGTTATACGTTTATTTTCACAAAGAGAGTACAAAAAGAACTAATACAGTAGATAGGAATATAAAAAAAGAGTTAGATGAGAAGTGAAGGCGTTGTGATTTGAAATCACAATGAACGTCAAGGAATAGATAGTGCCCTGTAGAATAAAAAGAGACCTAGAAAATATAGAATAGATGAGCACCTCTGACAGGCGAAATGCAGATGAAGAAGCCGGAAATGGTAAGAAGAGAAGAGGATCTCGTCGTCTCGTTCGTAGAAGTTCGTCATTAACAACGCTTTCGCTTCGCTGGAGGACAAAAAAAAAGAGATACACAATCAAATAAAATAAAAAAATGCAAAAAAAATTACAAGAAGAGGAATGAGTAAAGGTAATATAGTCAGGAATGAATACAATAAGTTGCACAGCATCATCCTGCGAGGGAAAAAAACAAAACCAGACAAAGAAACTAGACGAAGTTGATGTAAAGTAAAGCCAGTTCAACGTAGGAGGAACAGGCTTCATTCATAACCAAGTACATCAAGAAAACAGAAGTCAACACGGGGCCAAGCATTATACTTGAAAGGCGCCGAGATTTGGTACACAAAGTTGATCGCTATTAGCACAGGCTTTTGATATCTTTTTGGTATCAATACCGATGGGCCATGGAAGGCGGGAATTGCTCTTGATGTGGCCCCGCCATTTGTGTGGGAGGCTGAGATTGGCCAGTACCCGGCGGCGATGGTCCATGCTTGGTAGTACGAATGTGTCGCTCAAGCTGGTCCTTGCGACCAAACCCTTCGACGTTCTTGCATCCGAGTACGGGGCACTTGTACATCTTGACGTGCTTCTTGAGATGGGTTCTATGGGCATGTTAGCCTCCCTTCGCCCAAACGAGACTAATTTGGATCTTGTGTCGTTACGTACCTGAAGTCACTGTTGCGCTCAAACAGACGAATATTACCATCCGGGCCCAAGCCACCCTTGTCGCAGCGTTCTTGGAGCGGGCAGTAATGCTGGCCTACACCACGGTGTTGAGGCTGGCTCAGCAGGTGGCGCACTCTTTCTTCGTCTAGAGCAGAAAGCTCGTCCTCCATGGGCTCCATGCCACCCGCGGAACCCGGCCCCGAAATGGGGTACACAGAGTCCTGGCTGTAAGGCACGCTTCCACCATTCTGAGGACCACCATATGGGCCTACTGGGGGAAAGCGGTTTGTCGGAGGATCTCGGCGAGGAAGGGTCGTTACTGGGCCAGCAGCCGTGGTGGACGCAGGACCGAGGCCGGAAGAAACTGGCGGTGGCTGCTGTGGTTGCTGTTGCGGGTGCTGTTGAGAAGATGCGGGCGGACCAGATACAACGGAAGAAACCGGCACAGCGCTTTGAGGCATCGTGGGCAGCCTTTGGTGGTTGGGATGGGCGTTATGCTGGTGCTGCTGATGCTGCTGGTGCTGCTGATGATGATCAGGCACATATGGCGAAGGAACCCCAATGCTAGCGCGTGGCTGTTGCTGTTGCTGCTGTGGGTGATGAGGGTGCGGTGGATGGTCGCTTTTGGACCATTCCATGCGCAGATTATCTGCCGTATTCCTCAGTGTCGAAGAGACATTTCTGTGAACCACCTCATTAGTAACTTGGCATATAGATATACCACAAATGTGCATGATTTATGGCTCGGAGGAAACACACAAAGTACAGACGACTTACTTGAGCGACTCGTGCTTATGGACCAGATAGAAGGGGTAGTTGAAGCTCTCACGGCCCCATTGTGGCTGCTGCTGGGCTTGGTGTAGCTGATAGAGCAAATGCTGATTGTTGACAAGTTTGTCTGCAACATCAGCTAGCAACTCGCTGCACTTGACGAGATATTCTCCCACGTCGGCAAACGTACATTCCTGGTCGGGCCAAGAGTTCGATACGGGCTGGATTTCAGACAGCACATTGTTGACCAGTGATAGGAATGTCTGGTTCGGCAGCCCGAATGGGACGAAAGGGTTCCGGACACCCTGTTGACCCCGATCCGGAGGCTGCGACGGGGCAAACATCGAAGGGCGGGCGTAGTCAATCACGGTGGGCGACGTTGAGGAGGATATAAAGCTAGAAGAATGCAAAGGTCGGAGATAGGAGGCAGCCAGCTTGACTACTACGGCACAAATATGCCGTTTGGTGAACCAATGAAACGTCGTAGTCCGTCCGAGTGTAGAACGGGCGGGTAGAAAGAAACAGGTGAGTCTGGAAAGAAGATAAACGAAATCGATAGTGGTCTGATATATAGCCGAGACCAAAAAAGCGAGTCGGTTTCCTTGCTTTTCAACAAAAGAGAAAACTTCGGCACACGTCGACACTTGGTCTGGAACGCCCTAGTTAGAGCACTGGAAATTACAAATGTTCACTTGTACAACCACGAGGTGGATATCGACGAGAGCGCAAATTGAAACCTTAGTACCAGACACTCGGGAAGCACCGGTTGTAAGGCTAGACACCAAGGCACAGGCCGCAAGGTTGCGAAATAGAAAGAAACCCAAGACAAGGAACCAAAGTTTTGCTATAACCTCTTCGAGATAGCAAAGTCTGTCGAAAGTCTGCTAGTCGGAATAGACAGTGGCCAAGGTAGGAGTGGCGTAGCTATAGCTAACTGTAGGCAGGCTTGGAGTGATAAGATCAACTGGCACTGTTGTGAAAGACCAACTATAAGACTGTGGTCGACTACGCTATAAGAAACCCCAGGAAGACGGTGCAAGTGAAACGGTAGTAGCGGGAGGTAGTGGAAATGGCTGCTACAGTTGATATCAGGGTCCAGCGAACAAACAGGTGGGGATGGGCAAGTCAAGCAAGAGAGCGGCACGTAATTACGACGGTGGTGACGGGGACGGCAGTGGAGTGAGAGCAACGTGATGTGATGGACTCTAGCACCGGATAGATCAGTAGAAGTGCCGTAGACAGGTTCGCGCAGTAGGAGACAAGTGCGGACTTGGATAGTCAGGTAAGGGTCAGGTAAGGGTCAAGGAATATAAAGATCAGAGCAGATGCTAGATGCAGTGATACTCCTTCAGGTAAGCCGACAGATGGAAGTGGCCCCGAACGAGACGGGTTTTTTGGTGGGCGCTATGATTTGAGTAATGATCGTCGGCCTGAAAGTGCGAGAGACAGAAGATGTGAAGGCCAAGAAGCGAGCGTCCTATCAGACTCCAACTAGCTTTCTTCTTCTTCTTGCGGTTGTCAAGGTGAGTAATATGCTTCCCAACGGCCGGTTTCTCGCGTTATGCATACCGTGTGGACGATGAGCAGCAAGAAAGAACAGACACAATAGAGAGACCGGGACCACGGAATAGACGAAGGTCTCGGGACACTTAGTCAGTGCAAGAGACAACAGGCAAGGCAAGAAAAAGTCGGGGCAGCAGAGGCGGAGGAGAGCAGCTCGGATGTTGCCGTGACGGTAGAATACAGGAACAAAGATGAAGAAAGGGAAGACAGAGGCTCGAAGCAGTGAAAGCGATCACAATGATGGATAAGTAGTAGGCGGCCGGGGGGCGGAGGCAAGGCGAGATCTCTCAGATATAAGAAAGAGAGAAAAGACACCTGACAGAAGGATTCAGCCTGCACCACACTGAGGCAGGACCGATCTGGGACGACAGGGCGTTGAGAAAAGAAGCAAAAAGAGATTATGGGTGGTGGGCGAGATGGGAGCCAGAGCTGGATGCAATAGAAAGGGCGGTAGGAGATCCGGAAGATAGAGATAGATGGGCAGCCAGGTGCGGAACAGCAGCGGGAGCAGCAATTCTCTACAAGCACAAAAAAGAGCACCAGGAAGTAGAAGGGCAGATGAATATGATGTGTTGTGACTATGGCGGTAGGCCAGTTGGAGAGAGGAGGCTACAGTTAGTCATGCAGAGGCAGCAGTTGAATATAGGCAGGTAAGCCAGACCAGGAAGATCGGCAGAAGGTCGAGGTTGCTGCTGTGTTTGCTATGCTGGTGATTGGTGGTGGTGGTGGTAGTGGTAGTAGTTGCCCTATGCAAGTAGGCAGTTTTGCTCTTGTACAATGGTTGCGCAGGCAATAGCAGCAACAGCGAGCGGGAAAAAAAAATAGAGATGATAGTTACGCAATATGGTGTAAGATATATCTGCAATTTTTTGCTCAAAGCTCCGATCCTTATGCTTGGGCGAAAGGAAAGAAGAAAAGTTTCAAAGAGTAAAAAAGAAGAAATTTCTCAAAAGTCACAAAATGAGGCAGATTATGTGCTTCAACCGATAGCAGGAGGTCTAAGATACTAGATAAAAGAAAAGAAAAAGAAAAAAAAAGAAAGAAAAAAAAACCGAAGAGCGCGAAGGAACGGGAACGAAGAAGAGGAGAGGAAAAAAAAATACATTAAACAGAAAATACTCTCCAAAGGTGACAGGAAGGGAATCAGGATGAAGAGAATGAGAAAAGAGAGGAAACAGGGGACCAGATATTTGGGGAGCAAACAGGAAACAAAGCCCAGAGCGGTGCAAGAGATAGCCAGCTTCGATTAATATTCTAATATTCTGGTGCAGATGAAAAATAGACATAATAGAGACGAATTCGCAATTACGGCAATGGTACTTATAAGATGGGGCCCCCCGGGGCTGTTCGTCTAGTTGTACATTGCTATATGGCGTATTAGACCGTCTAAGGTATCAGACCGGTGTGAGAGACATCCATATCCATATCCGATATCAAAATCTATATATGACTACTAGTATAGATACGGATAGTGGGTAAGGCAGGCATGGGCTCAGGTGATAAACACAGACGAAGAGAAGAGGGCCAGCTGGACAGCCAGAATCCAAATTATCAACTCATACAGGCCATGCCATGGCTTCGTAAGGCCAAGGTTTTCTATTAGTGGCCAACCTGGGCTGGCACCGAGATAGGAGCCCATTTTGGGCATTTCAGGACAGGCAGCCAAAGCAACAGGGCGAATGTGAACGGTATATGGTTATGCAATATCAGACCTCTGGATTCTGGAACTAACCGACTAGACTCATCCTAGCAAGTCGTGATACAACGGAATAGTGCTAGTTGGCTACTATGTATTTTTATCAGCATGTTATTGAAGGTGTTTGGTATTCTGTTCTCATATATCATATCTACGACGCCAGAAACAAACCAGGAAATATATATTAAAAAATACATACATTTCAAGATGGAGAAAATCGCACCTCAAGTTCACAAACCACTGGTTCCGCCATATAGAACACCAATATCATACCTCGTCGTAGTAATAGCCTTGGGAACTAGATTGGGGGCTTCTCATCTCCCGCCTCTCACAAGTCTCCTCGCTACGCTTCTAGTGCCGGAATGTGGTTTCCCTTTTTCTCCCTCCAGGTAAATAGCATCGATAAAATACAGTTACATGTAGGTAGTATCAAATAAGAGAGTAGAAAACGAAATAGCCTATCCGTCAGTTCTTCTTCCCCCTCTATTCTCGTTCACTCTCCCCACAGAAACATTACGAAGAGTCAGTCGACTCAGTCATTAAATCAACCCCATAAAAACTTTGTTTCGCTGGCTGTGGTACAGTTGGCTATACCAACAACCAAGCACTAGCTTAAACTGGCCCGCTGTAAAAACGAGAATTCTTCTATATAAATAAGAAACGCTGTTCTGGTTTTAGGCTACGGGCGTCGCCGTCGGTGCGCCTCAGAATTCAGTCCTCCAAGTGGCTTCCTGCTCTTCCTTCTTCTGCTGTATTGTGCTGCGTGATCTTTGTCATCATAAAAAAAGAAAATAAAACCTGTGAATAATTTATAGTGGCGTCTGAGAGGCCCCGGAGATGTTCCAATTTGGGCTCCGAATATAGTGCCACTGTCATTTCTTTCTATATGTATGTGCAGATACAAGAAGAAAAAAGGTAAACCCGCAGAATATACCACCAAGTCCCCTGTTTGGGCATAAGATGCGCACTGCTGCTGCATGTCTGCATCCAATCTGGTGGCAAACGCAATGGCTTTGACTTTGAGAGAGCAAGCATCTGTTCTACTAAGAAAAAGGGCGAGGGTAAGAGCGGGCGAAATCTCCCTCTCCCTCTCTCACATGCTTGAGTGTTGGCATGCTATGCTATGAAGTATTGGCCGTTACTAATATGCTAATAACTGATATGCAATGTTATAATGGTATAATATGCTCTAGTATACGATTCCACCAAATGCTCGTCCTTGTCACTGCGACCCTACAGGCCAAGTCAAGTCATTCTCGTCTAGTTCCCGCCATAGAACACAGAGTAAGAGTACATCCACTCAACCATCCGCCCCTGCCGATACTATTGTTTTGCAGACAAATGGCGGCTGCGAATATCGTGAGGCCAAGGCCGGGCCAGGCCATGGCCTCCTATCACGATAGACGCATACGTGCCCCCCTTCGTTTTACTAGAAGCATCCTTTTTTCAAGTTATCGCTTGTGTTTTCTCTTTGAAGCCCCTCCCAAACTCGAGTCTAGCAATAAGTAACAGAGAGCAGAAAATAAGTCGACGCTGGGCTTCCCCCAGACAAGAACACACACAAAAGAAAAATTAGAGAAATGAGACAACAAGCGTCTAACAACAAAAAGGTAATCATAGCATAAAGGAAAGCCCTGGACTTAATATCCTTGACAAGTGGACGGACCTGGGCTCGACCAAAGTAGAAGCATCCTAGATATAGACCCAGGCTGGAACCTCGACTAAGGTGTCTTGTCGGGTTTCTGCTACAGGATATTCCCTTCTGAGCCTGGAATTGGTTTTCTCGTTTTGTTTGTTGTCTCTTTTCTCTCCTCTCATTCTTTCTTTGCTCTGTCTCTTTTTTTTCTCTCTCTCTCTCTCCCGATTTTCTCCTCTATTCTTGTTTCTCTGATGCCCTAGTCTAGTCGTAACTTGGCTCTGGTCCCCTCATTCTCTTCCACCGTTTCCTTCGTTCTCTCATTTCCTTCTTTTGCTGCAACCAAGAAAACTGGCTAGCTCAGATCTCTGTTTAACAAACAAACCCCTGCTGACTAGTCTTGAAATTCAACGAGACCCTGGGACAGAAATAACGGCTTTATATACTAATATGACAGCAATAAACAATCATAAGTCATGACGAGTACAACTGCAGACACTCTCTCTACTTTCACTACCATCTTTCCCGGCTTACACTTGCTTTGTGTCTCTTGATCGAGAACAGTATTCCATATTTTGTCTGGAGCCCAAGTCAGCTCCAAAAACAAAATACGGTGGAAGAAACAAAGACTGATTCCCTAAAACAATCGGCGAACAAAGTGCGGAACCAAAGAAAT
Source organism: Davidsoniella eucalypti (assembly GCA_004009845.1). Classification (NCBI taxonomy): domain Eukaryota; kingdom Fungi; phylum Ascomycota; class Sordariomycetes; order Microascales; family Ceratocystidaceae; genus Davidsoniella; species Davidsoniella eucalypti. Next base: position 125,033 of record RMBW01000059.1, on the reverse strand, counting down.
ACGCAAGGAAATTAAGAATGGCTGAAAGCCCGATATCTATGTCTGAACTAGACTAGACCTAAACCGAAAATACAGATACACCAAGCGATTATCTGTTCATCGTCTTTTTTTGCTTATGTTTTTTTTTTTCTCTTTTTCTTTTTCTAGCACGATGTACTCATATAGGGTTACAAGGGTTATGTCATGTAAGTGCAAAGAAAAAGAAAAAGCCCGTGTTTTTCCCTCGCTAAACTCGATAAGGAAAAGACCTTCATCGGAGCTTCAGGGTTCTCTCTATTCTTACGAACCCATCGTGGCGATCTTTAGGGCTTTCATCTGGGACCCGATTTTGTATCTTGGTTTTTTCTGTGTCTTTTATATTTTAAATCATGCAGTAAATGTAGACAAAATGGCTATTTTCTAGCTGTAACTACATGTATATATGCATGGGAGTAGAGCGGTAAGAATGAAATTAAGGTACATATAACACCTAGCTCTGGCCAATATCGATATTTACGCAGTTAGGAGCCAAAAAGGAAAAGCAAAGGTCAAGATCAAATGATGAGAAATACAGATATGAAGACGGAACGAAAAGAAAAAAATATATGTTTAAAAAAGGGAAAAGAGTCCAGAATCTGTATTTATAAAGTATGGAGTTGCGCAGTGAATTTTGATGGCTTTTTTTTTTTTAATATATTTTTTTTTAAATTTTAATAAGAGTGAAACTTGGACTTTTGCATTTAACAACAAAAAAGCTGGATATACTAGTCTAGTAGTCGGCAAGTTGAAGTCAATTTTCGGGGTGCCAGGACAGTCCACGCCCCATCTCCAGTCTCGATGTTGTTTGGTCTAAAGTTTATCAAGTTAAATATTAAATAAGTTATAGTCCGATAGGATTACGAACGTCCTTGCACGCAGACCTGCTTAAAAGTAAGACCTAGTGGAAAGTTTTGCTCCAGGCAAATAAAATACGCTTCAACCTTGGCTCGATAAGTCAACGTACAACTGGGAACACGTACATGCGAACATACCAAAGTTAACACGGATTAAAACTCACAAGCCACCGTATGATAGTTCGCTAAAAAGAAAAAAGACAGTTGATTTGAAATATGTGTCCTGTCATATCCATCGACCTACATTGGCCTGATGTCCATATTTACGCGAGGAGGGGTACCTATATTATTATACTAGAGAGTCTTCCCCTAAACACAGAAGAGAAAAGAATCCTGGTGGTATAATGTGATAAATGGGCTCCTAGTAGCATCGGGAATCATGAATAGATCATGGTGATCATGTTGCAGACGGCTGGATTTGAAAGAAAACATGTTTAAGAGAACCAGCTGTCAGATATCAGACCTTGCCATAGCCATGAGCCTCGTTTTGTTACCAAACCTCATATCTCCGTTTAAGTGATCATGCAATCTGAGGAGACCAACTCTTGCATACTATGTAGTGTGTACATGTCAACCAACCCTCAGCCCGTCATAACTGGAGCTAAAACATCCGATTGGTGTTGGCTATTCAGGATATGGAAATAGGGCCTAATATTGCTGCTACTGTAGCCCTCCATTCCATTTTCATTATTGCTTTTCAATTTTTTCTTCTAGCGTCTGTGTTATGCCGGTAATGTTCCAGTGCATATTCTTGCTGATCAGAGCTTTGCAGTATGTCTGTCATATGGAATGTAATCATCTACTACCAAGACATTCACATGGTAGTCTTATGCACTTTTTTTTTTTCATGGATACTGCTTATTGTCATTCGTTTGGCTAGAATCCCTTTTGGAAATTACACCTACTAAAAGCACTCCAGGCGGCCATAGTCGACATGGAACGTCGGAGTCGGATGAATTGGAATATCGCACGAGGAAGCTATGGAGCACCTATCGACTCAGTAATTCTATCTATTTTCGTCTCTGCCGGACGCACAACCCATTACCGATATCCAGCTATCCAGCTATCCAGCTATCCAGCTATCCAGCTATCCAGCTAATATGCGTGTGCCCAACCGACTACTGGGAGAGTTCTGGCCAATCACATATTGTTCCAGATATAAAATTGGCATTGCACATGTACCAGAAAACCAGCCTTACATGCATGCAATATGTATGCTACTTTTTGTATGTGCATAATGCGTATATTCCATCTTTTCTTTGGATGTGTACTTATAGGCTTTGCGGATATGGACTGACCGCAAGATCCCGGACATTCTGATCAGAATTAGGATATGAAGCCGCTAGAAATATGTGACATGAGGCAATCCGTGCTGAAGGCTTCGAAACCACAGCATGTCCCGGACACTACTAGATATTCAACTCAAGGTGCCTGCTTACTGGTGAGATATTCTCTACATGTAGTCCTATTTTCCTGCCGGCTAGTTTGGCGGCCGTGCGATATTAGAAAATAATAAACAACCCAGGAAACGAGCGATAAATTACCATTTATCTATAGTTGTCTCCTCCCCTCCTCGTTCCCATCTTGTTTTCTATAATAGACGCAGACAAGCGCTAACGATTTTGTATTATTAAAATAAACGATGTACTCGATGGAGGGTCAAGTTTGATCATACAACTAGTTTCGACAACATGAGACCTTCTAGCCCCTTCGTTTACTTCATCATGGTAGTATCAAGTGATTGTTTTTACAATATGTGATATAACTACTATGTACGTATACAGCGTCACTAAGTTCAAGAGCTGTCAATTTCAGGCTTCCAGAAGAAACTCTTGTGCGTAATAGAGACAAGATGGGCGAGAAAAGAAATCGAACATACAGAAAAAGAAATATCATCAAGGATGAATGAGATCTCTCACAACCATTTTTTCCCCCTTTGATCTCAAGGGGCAGATGACGCAAAACACCACTAAAAGTAGAACTATGGGAGCCCGAGCAGCTACTAATCCGCTTTGGCTTCTTCGTGATAGAAAGCAACGTAAATATACATATAGTACATGTATATGTATGCAACGCACGCACAAATAGGATATCTTGCTGGCTGACTCTTTGACGCTATAGTCCAAGAATTAACCTAGAAGATGAGGACGCCAGCTGGACAAGAACCAGTTGAAGCTTTGCTTGCGTTGCCTTGTAGGCATGGTTATATCCGTTGCCCTGGCCAAAATCTTAGTCTTCCTGGCTTAGTGTAGTATATAGTCACAATATCTGGTAGCATCTGGGGCTAGCCTAGGTTAAAGCCTACGATAGATAGCACCATGTAGCTGTATTAGTATATCTGTGTGAACCGACTTAGGTGCTAGCTTGGATATCTCGATCCTTGCCCAACCTGCGGAACAGAGGAACAAGAAGAACCCCAAAGTCTCCGCGTCTCTCTCTCCTCGCTTTTATTATTTCTTTATCTGGGTTTTGGGAAACACGACTCTGTTGCCGAGGGTGAGGAGGGAGACAAGATGAAAACCAAACAAGCCGGTGGTAGCATTGGCCTTTCTTTTCGGGTTGTTTGGTGCATTCTGGTTGTATGCCAGCGTGATATCGGACATCCTAGGTACTAATTCAGGCTAGCTTGTCTGCAATCAATAAAGCAAGCCCTCCGTTGTTCTGGGCATTTTGTTAGCCTTTCCCTGATTGTAGAAACGTGGCTTGAGACTTATCCTGTTTTCCCCCTTCATTTTTTGACTAACGCCATGTTGATCGACTACTAGTTGCTGGAGAGTATCCAGGAAAGAATAAAAAAGAGATAATAATAATTAGTGTCCTGGAATCTAAGTTCTCCTGTCAGCCAGCCAAGCCCATGATAGTATTCTGGTGTCTTTTTTGCTCCTTCGGAGCCTCGAACGGGCTCTTTTCCCTCTTTTCTACAATCCCACGCTCTAGTAGACATGCTATCCTGTGGAATTTTCAATAGGACTTGGTGCAAGCTCGTTCTCTCGTCTCCTCCGCAGCGTGAACTTGACGGCGGCTGGAAGGAAGGGAGAGGACAGAAAACAGGGAAAATCTAGCGGAACAGCATTGTATCAGTCTATTTACTGGGCTAGAACAGCCTTGACTAGGCTATAAAAGTAGCTCGGAAAGAGATAAGCCAAAATAAGTAGAATCGGCACGTGGATGCTGAGGTGCTATAATCAATAATCAAGCAGCACGCATGAATGCAATAATACACACTGTTGAGTGATTGAATGGGAGGGGGCGCTCACAAACTGGGCGACAGGCGAACGAGCTGCAACAACTATGTGATGAAGAGGATGGGATGAGATGACAGCCCTTTGCCTCCTTGGGTCCTCTGACTCTGCTTGTTCCTTTTTCTTCTTCTTTTCTTTTCTTCTATTTTTTCTTCCTCATTTTTCTCCATTGAAATATGGCGGTTCATAGGAGGGATAAGGAACGCCCAGCTGCAGCCCCAAAAACGAACAACTGGGCTAGGGTTTGGCAGCGGGCGAGACGAATAGAATGGTCTGGGCCATGGTCCGTTTTCTCAATGATTATCCCATGCACCTGGGTGTATGTCTTTGGTCGGCCCAGCCCACGTATTAATGCAACTATAGTGTCTGGCTGCGATTCAACATGGCCTGGCAACATCAAGAGTAGAAGTAGAAGCATATATGTAGCAATGGTAGTCGTGACCGTAGCAATCGCATAGAGGTGCCAGCAAAGACAAAATTCTGGACAGATTGCAGAGAATGTTTGTTGTGTTCTTTGTGGCCGCTAGAATAGAAAACAATCGAGAGGAAACTTGAATTATGGATTCGCCTGATTGCTGCAGTTGCTCTCAAATGGCGTATTTTTGTGGTTCAGCAAGGAAATACCCACGGTCACGTGCCATCAATACGACGGGGTTGACGAGACTTGGTACCTTGATAGCAGCTAAACAATGAGGAGGTACATGTTCGTACTAAAACCAACGACGTACATACAGTGTGTGAAGCACACCTTCTTTATTCCCAAGCGATAAGTATACTCTGTAGGTACAACAACCACAATGTATAGAGCCGGACTTCGTACCTCGAAAAAGCCCAAATACGCGTCTACGAGATTGATCTGCAGCCAAGTACTTGTCTGCTTCACGATGAACGAAAGGTAAAATCCTCAAAGCTAAGCCTACCAACCCACAGCCCAAGTTGGTTCTCGACTACCACTCACTTCTCAGCGTAACAGTAGTACTGACTTTGCTACTACTGTGTCGCCCAGTATCGCCCATCTATAGCTCAAGACCAACCCATGCGATCTAGACCGGCCAGAAGCTTCGCAGTCGGCCCAAAGCTGCAGCCTTTGTCTTTTCCCATTCTTGTCCTTTTCCCTTCCTCCGCAATAACTAGGGGGCCGCTCCTCCATGGACTCATTGGCGCATGAGGGCTGAATAGGCTCAGGTGTAGTTCCATATAACTAGCCTTTGGTTGTCTCTAACGTGTGTCTAGAGGCTTGATGCACACTACATATCGTGCACCAATTTTAGGCTCTGGCCCCCATTATCGGGTGTTTTGGTGGGTGATTACTAACAATATAACATTCTCAGCTTGATAGTCGATCATTTATTGTACTCGCTCAACATCATGCCCGTTAGAGAAAAACAGCAAGAAAACAAGCAAGACATGCATACTCAAACGTCCTGATTCGCCTATTTAGCCTTTGGAGTTATATTCTCTTGCGAGCTTCAATCGACAACGTAGTTATAGATTATAGATAGCCGGCATGTATGTCGTCTGTTGTAGTACAGGCACGCCGCTAGCTATCGCGATATGACGTTTTTGTTTTTCCTTGCTATCCTCCTCCTCAACTCTGTTCTCACCAGGGCCAACTGTCACCTTTTTCCCATCATCGTCTCTTCTTGCGCTTTTTTTTCTTCCCCGTCTCTTCACATGCAACTCTGTCACCGAAAGTGAAAGCTTGTTGCATGAAAAGCCATCTGAAGCTTTGACATGTCGACCAAGAACGCCTACGTAAGTATGTGCTAGTTGCAAGGTCCTTATTTGGTTCTATTAAGTTAAAGATCTCAAACAATGGTGTAAACGCGGCCGTCAGTGCATCGACCATAGATCGATGGCTTGTGCACTACCATCTATAGCCATTCCACCAAGCCTTTTCTTTTCTCTGGTATTGGTACTGCTGCCTCTATTGCTACCTTAAATGTGCATTACCAATAGTACTACGAGTTTGCTTCTAACAAATCGGCTTGTCCTTTACTTGCTTCATGCTTAAGGCTGGGGTCTCCAATGCAACATCACTTCTCCTTCACACAGAGAAGTACATATAGAAGCCCAGGCAAACGACCGTGAGTCCGCACTAGATAGTATGTAGGTTACCCAGTGGCTGGCCTCTATGTGGCCCAAGTCTTTCTATTCCTTGCCTGTCCTGGGGACGTCTTGCGTCTTTTCTCATATATTAGTGGGTAAAAATATCACGAGGAAGAAACATAATTCGGACACTCCAGAAGCAAATGTATCTCGAATAAAAATTTGCTAGGTCGCCTCAAAGGCTCTAAGCTTCAGCCAGAAGAAGACAGTACGACTGCATATGCGTGGGATGATGCATTGTACAGATACAGATAGACCGGGAGCAAGACTCCGACCTGTGGAAGTGAAAAGTTTGGAAACAAGTGTTACTATATCTCCAACCCCGGCATATCATATCACAGAGCATAGTGAGACCATACGGGCGTATTGTACCGTGACTCCCTCCGTCAGCCAAGGGGAGGATAATAGTCGGGTTGCAGAGTTATGCTTGCCAGACCCCTCAAATGCATACGGCCTGCCTGCCTACCCGAAGCATCGCAAACAGCCTAAGCACATATGGCACGATATCGACATGGCGATCGAAGAGCAGAGAATGTGTTGGAATCAATTCCATCCATCTTTCCCGACTCACGCCCGTTTTTGTGCGTCCAACACCAAGACTTTCTGTCACTGTCGCTTGTTCCCAATGTGGTGGCATGTTGCTATGAAGGAGGTATAAATGTATTATGTATGTACATAGTATAAGTATCTCAAAATATGTAATGTACCAGAGTAGTACTTGGTAAGCTGTCGATTCATAGTGTTGTCTCTCTATCTGTCGGGTCTTGGCTGGGACAAGCGAGCAGACCAGTTGGCAATATAGTTGGTCGCCCTCTTCTCAAACTTGGGTGATCTCATCGGCTCATCGGCCGCTATATCGGCTAGAGAAGGAGGGGGTCATGATATATACATCTGTATGTATTGGCCAACCCATTGGTTCGTTTTGCGTATTATAAACTGTACACAAACCGCTAGAGTCGCAACACTAGCACCCAAAAGCATAAGATTTAGAATAGCGCTTGACCAAGAAATGATCTCCGTTTCGTCTAGTGATCTATTATCGGGGTTCAACTCCTCATATCCTTGCTGTTCTTGTTCTATACGAATGAGGGGCAATTCTACTGCACCAACACTTGGACCAAGGAATAGTAGTTACAGATACTGTTCGTTTGTTGTAAGCAAAGAGCCCTATGTGATATGAGACTTGTTGGGCGGTGGAAGTGGTTATTCTAGTTGCCAGTGGTTATACATAATCATATACCATGAAATACATAAGACGCGTAAATGTAGTGCTTTCGTGATGGAGACAATATCAGCCTTACATGTACAGACGAAAGCCTCTAACCCACAACTCAAATGAGAGAATAGAAACAACAGTCCTGTTTTGGGCTTCTAGATCTCAATCTCCGATCTGGGTCGTTTTTCTCGATTCTTACTAAATTTCTTCCTTCCCTTGGCATCTAGTACCGCTTTGGCTCAATGGTCCTGCCTGGAAGGAACTCCAAGAAACATAAGTGATATTCATATATATGGCTCGTCCGGGTATTAGCGTATGGTATTGGGCAATAGTCAATAAGACGGAATAGAGAACGAGGATGCAAAACACGCTCTAATGATTATTGATCGCCCCTCAACCCGAGGGAAGCTTATGAACTCTCCTCATATTCCCTTCCAGCCGAGGCACCATGGTAAAAGTAGGTTATCTGGACATAACGGAGCGTAATGAGGCCATCAGCCGCAATGAATGATGATATGCAACTTGTTTTGTAGTGGCTGTCCCATGTACTATCCCCACTTGCACCCTCCAAATTCTACTGGCTCCTTCACAGCCTTTTCAGTCTATTGCATTGTTCATAACTAAGTCCTATTGGACGAGTGGAAAATGGACAAACATACAGTCCAATCTTGGATTTACAGCAATGCTCCTCCTCCAACATGTATCAGCGGCATAACCTTCCGGTCTATCCAGGCTGCCAGCAAGTCAGCCATGTGAAAATTCTGCTTTGAAAATCTACTCACCGCTTTTATGTTGTCAAGCCGGTGTGGTTGAACATGTGTGAAGGATATAGGATACAGGTACGACAGACAACTTTCGGAGAGAAAAAAAAAAGCATGCCAGTAACAGTGACACTCTATGGGGACGTACATATGCCTATGTTCTTCACATATTGTGTAATTCCCTCTTTTTTGTCCTTCTGTCTTTGTAGTCATTTTGTTATCATCTCCTATGCCTCACATCACACTTCGCTTTCTCTCTGTACCCTGTAGTGCCCTGTCTCGCATCAAACAAAGACCTAAAGAAGTAGGAGAAAACTGTGATGCTGGGATTTCAGTGCTGTGGCACTAGAATGGCTGGCTGGTCCCCTGCGTCTGAGAGCCAAAGCGCACTTTGGTTTTCGTCCTGCTGGTAGGCTTTGTTGAGAGTTGGGCAGGCAGCTAATTCTAGAGTAATAGCAAATTCCATAACCTCAGCCAATCAATGAGAGGCCAGTCTGTCTGAGAGGAAAAAGAATGCCACTGATATCATGGAAAATCACGCCGGACTTCCTCCCTAGGATATCTACTCCTTGCCATATATCCCATATAAATCAGTGAAGAAAATTGAGTGGAGGTTACTTCGTGATGTAGCAACAAGTGCCTGTACTAATGCGACAAACTGCAAGCGCTATTGCCTCATTTCCAGTTCATCTGCTGCTGTTCTCTCAATTTCTCTGTTTGGTGATAAGTTCGCTATTGTTCAGCTCCTTCGCCCGGCTCTAGAAGACTCGTGTGGTTGTTCAGCGGCTGATTGAGGCCTAAGGCGATGTGAAGCTTGCCTGATAGACCAAGGACAATTGGCGGCGGCGCTGGATTGGTGGGTTAATTCAATGCTCTATTTTATGAGGGTTCTTTCTCAGCGTACATTATCTTACCAGTGTTTTGGCGAGAATCATTCGTGGGAGCCTATCCTCTACCTTGTTTAAGATAGCTCCACGCCCTTGCTTGCTGGTGCGTTTAGTGTACAAATCATGCTGCTCCCATGAAGAATCTGCAGTACAGGAGAAGAGAATGGATCTTATCTTTCTGGAGGGTTGCTGCTGTTGGCCTAGGCCTTGCCAAATCCACGACCTAGACCGTTCTTTGTTTCGCCTAGGAAATAAATTGATTAGCACGATGATCGTCGCTTTGATCAACTGAGTCAGTTTTTTTCTTCTTTCTTTTTTTCAATGGAACAAAAACAAAGCCTGGTCAGTAAAAAATTAAAATATTGTGGAACCTACAACTACAGGTTGGTTAAATCGCTGTCGTATAGTCTCACTAAATCCATTTTATGTAACTATCGAGTCGCCCGGCTCGTAGGCTCTTTATATGACTACTGAGAGAGAGAAGCAAATATATTGATATGGGGGTTTTTATTTTTATTTTTAATATCTACCTCAAGGGTTAGGAAATCCAACTCGGGGGTTATTTATCGGTAGGCCGGGAAAATTTGAATGCAATTTTTGGTGATAGCGTCTTCTCTGGCTATTCGTGATATCTACAGCCGTACGCGTCAACATGCTCCGAAGAGCTGATATCTTGCTCCCTAGACATCCCATAAGAGTTATGAGAATCTTCGTTGTGCCAGGTCATGACTATTGCATAACTGACACTGAAACACTTCAAGCGATGTGCCGATGCCGATTTCCTCGGAGAAAATACTGTAGTTTCTCAGGTCTACATTTCTTCCTGTCGGAGTATTGTTAGAATTGACGTAATGTTTATAGATATGTTAATAGCTGTTGACACATATGCATGCATGATAGCCCTTGGTAGTTGATACGTAAAATCACATAACGATCTCTATCTGTAGTGTTGAGACACACATACAGCCTTCGGCTACTATCAAAGCACACATCAGAGAAGGTATTCCCTTTCTGTAAAACTTCGTAGTTATATCTCCAGCTTACTCAGCTCAAATGTATGCCTTGTCCAAGTGAATATTGCCAAGGTCACACTGCTAGCCGACGTCTCTGAGGACGGCTTCTTTCGTACAACTGCCACGCTTCATGCCGTAATATATAACACACGGCATGATTCCATTCCGTGTAATTACATATGGCATACCGGATTATGCGAATGTTTGACTCAAGTAAACGTGATACTTGCTTTTTCGCCTGTGAATATACGTAGGGGTAGACAATGAAAAGAGGATAGATATTTGGGAAAAAGATAGAATAGTGGCGTCGGCGTGAGAGTAACGTGACTACCGTATGAGAAAATTACCCTTGGCGATATCGTAGAAGCGGACTTTGATTTTGATATTGATAACAACACATATAAACATCAAGACACGAGTCTCACAAACCCATGGATTTAGGAAGAGAACATACAAACTAGGTATCCCCACGTGGTAACCCATTGTAGTACTGACCCAGAGCTTGTCCCTCATAAGAGAGAGCAGACGAGATCCCATGATTTCTACAGGTTATGGCCGTAGGTGAAAGACTTGGGTATCAAGCATCAGCTTCTTAGTGGCTAATTGTCTCTGTACTTACAAATTATGTGTCTGTTTTCAAGGAGAGCCAACTACACTAGACACACCTGAAAAAGCTTGAGCCATATTACATGTCTTGATTTCTTACAGAGAGGCGCTTCGTTACACAGCGAGAGATTAGATTTCAATGCAATTGGGATATTAGAGATCTTGTGCTTGTATCACCTCAAGATTAATATAAGTAGTCTACCAACTACCCAACATACCAACTCTCTTAGGAGATGCGCACACATTCAAGCAAACACTTTACTACTCCATACATACACCTTTTTCCACCATGAAGTTATACGTGGTAGCTCTTGCTCTGGGGATTTTCCCACTTTGTTCTGATGCAATCAATGATATCTTCCTAGACAAGCCTTTGCTTGGTGCTCAGATAGATAGCTCTATCAACGGAGTCAAGTTCCATAGAATCAATGCCATCCAAGAAATCACTGTTGACATCCCCACACCACATATCCAGCGGCTGACTTCGCTTGGAAAGAAACGAACTGGTAGGTCTGCAGCAAACATTGCCTCCGTTCTAAAGCGCCGCGCCTCACGCACGCCGTACAAGAAGCGTGGTCCCGTTCCTTCGCAGAACATCAGCGCTATTGACAGCATGTCCACGCAATACAGTGTGGATGCTATTTGGGATGGCCAGACGGTGTCACTCATCTTTGATACTGGAAGCAGCGATACTTGGGCAGTTAGCGAGAACTTCACGTGCCGTACATCTCTAGGAACTACCACCGAGCAATCGGCGTGTCAATGGGGCCCCAACCTGGTGAATGGATTCTCGCGCGGTGAAGATCCTCTACTGCATTTCCAGACCAAGTACGGATCGGGCGAGAAGGTCAGCGGACCACTGGGATGGAGTGATATTGAACTAGCAGGAATGGTGGTGATCGGCCAGCAGGTCGGCCTAGCCAATGATACGTTTTGGATCGGCAACAACGTCACTAACGGAATCCTGGGAATGGCATATCCGGCGTTGACTAGTGGGTATAAGGGCTATGACTCTTCAGGCCAGTCAAGTTATCGCCAGTCATACCGACCAATCTTCACTAACATGGTGAGCCAGGGGCTGGCTGCTCCAGTCTTTGCTGTTGCGCTGGATAAAAGCACGGGAGGAGGACAGATTGGTTGGGGTGGCTTGCCTGATATCAACTGGGCGCCGATGACGATCGCATCTACCGATATCTTGATAGTAAGTTGGCAACATGAATCACGATATATATAGTAGTCTAACATGTCATAGGCCAGTGTTATCGACTTCCCTGGTGCTAGTTCGGAGTACACCTTTTATACCATCTCTACGGATGGCATTCAGTACGGCCAAGTCAGAGACTCCCGGAAATATCTATATATCGTCGATACCGGCACTACTCTTCTATACCTCCCTCCTGGTATGTTAGCTTTACATCGGGGCACAAGTCAATAATGCTAACAATTGCCATAGATCTAGCCGAAGCTATCGCCTCGTCCTTTAACCCTAGCGCAGTGTATCTATATGAATATGGCTCCTACTTTGCGCCGTGCGATGCCGCTCCGCCCCGACTTGCCATTATCATCAACAATGTCAAGCTGTGGCTGAACCCAGCCGATCTTATCTACAAGGACTTCCAAGACCCTTCCACAGGCTACTGTGCCATTGGCGTGACGTCGGGCGGTGAGGGCCCATATATCTTAGGCGATGTCTTTTTACAGAGTGTCATGGCAGTGTTTGACATTGGAGCTGCTCAGATGCGGTTTTACGGCAAGCATCTGTAAACAAGAAGTTGTTGTTCTTGATTCGGCTGTTGATCTATTCTATTACTTTGTGGAACAATGGCAAGGTTCATAACCTCCATAACAGAAGGCGGTCACGAAAACGGCTATTCCTAGGGTCTTATCTTATCGTCGTTCGCACTATTATGACTTGGAATCTTTTTTTTCTGCAGTTGCCGTCTCAGCAGCTGGTTACGCCTACACGTGGCAACATGTTGAGTAGATCTACGGATGAATAGGCATTTTAGAGTGCAGCCACATCTCGCCATTCATAAATGAAGGAAATGGTGGTGGGACAGCAGAAAAACCAATCATGGTTCACCGGAACTTCTTTGAGAAGGTACACATTATGTGCTAGTTAGTGGAGGCAGCAGGATAGGATTTAGATTGTTTTTTGCGGCCGGTTTTCCTAGGGCTTAGTTCGATTAAATAGTAGTAAAGCTTTCTGGCAGAATGTCTTTAAAGCGCGCAAAGACTCAAATTCATACGAGTTGATTTTCATGTGAATCAAACGATTATTCTTGAATTACGACCTTGATTAGCTCGATAGCCTCCCGATATTTCCGACCGGACTCTTTCTCGATCATCTATCGTGTGCCTGATATAATCTTTTATTTGCCGCAGCCTTATCGACAAGGCACCAATACGCATTACTGCACTATCGACAGCTTGTCGTCTTCCGACCGACCGAACGCCCACCGAACCGCATATATCGCCGGATTAACCTTCCTTATTGAGGACAATCACGTTAGCCTATTTATCCTATAAGGTATATATCCAGGCATCGACAAAACCTAGCCGAATTCTATCTGTACACATACTTCTCGACATGCCATATGGGATATCTGCGGGTGGCGGCAGACTCGCCCAGGCTCGTGGCCGTGCTAATACGTGGTCTATCAGCAGTGTAAGTTGATTGCTAGTTTTGTTTTCTCAATTCCCTCGGCATCAGATACTCGACGTCGTGAAAACCCTATTCTTCAGGTATCTCGAGAGTTGAATAGAGCTGAGAACGTTGTCGAGCAATGTTCCTGGCTTCCCTTTTCCCTGCTTGTTTCCAGTTGAGCCTCATCTTTCTTTAGGGCACTCTAGAGAGAAAAAGAAGAAAAAAAGTGTGAAATTTTATCGGTCGCGGCCTCCCTGTCCATTGCTTAAAGACTTTTTGTTTTTAATCTGCAATTTAATCTCCATACTCAATTATATTTCAAACAAGATTGATCTAGCTGATGGACCCCAACAAAATAAGAAGCGTGGCCTGCGTATCTGTATATGTATATGGTCAAGTGATCATGTCACATGGGCAAACCCCCGTCCAGCACGGTGTTCCTTCAGCAGACACAACAAGTCATCACATGCACACATACAGATATAATACAGATACAGCCCTTGGCATACTTGTATTGTCCCCTTTCCCCCAGTTTCTGTTTACAACTATATATATGTATACATCGTACAATACTACAATGTACAGATATTGTACATGTAGAGAAGATCCCCCCATTTCAAGAATGCCCCGTCTGAATTTTTGCAGGGCAATAATCGACCAGGGTCTTGCATATACATGCATTATAATGAGAACCAGAAACACTTTAGACGTATCACGACACTTTGTTGCACTTTGGGAATGATAGGCCATACAGACTGAGCACATCTCAATCCAAAACAGCGCTGTACATGGTGTTAGGGCATGTCGGTGTCTCTGTGCCTCAGGTCACTATTGAACCGGAGTTGGCACTCTCGACTTGTCGCATGACTGCATTTCTGATAACAGGCAAATACATATCTGTATGCCGAAGAAAGGCTGCCTTTGAATTGGTCGGCACAAGTGTCCTTCCCATCGACTGACTTATCACTTTTATGTCTTGCATCAAGCAATTCTGTAACCATCGGTGAGACGAACAACAGAGCCAGCCCTGTGTTTTTCGTTACGTGGTAGCTGCGTCGTTTGACATCGTTTTGAGCACAAAGATGCCTGGAATTCGGGAGATGGTCGTCTGGCTTCTACTGCTACTACTACTACTACTACTAAGCACTCTATTGTTCTCTAGTCTGCTTATTGGGGTTGGTTTGCGACTGAAGACGGGCGTCGAGACTTTTACCCCTGCAACGAAGATTTGTTCTGCCAGGAAACAAATACAGGATGCATGGATGGCTACACCAAACACCTGAGCACAGGAATGGGAAGATGCAGGAAAGAGCAACAATTTCGGGAATAGTCGGAAAGCTTCTGCTTACCGTGTTTACATGCACAAATAGGCGCTCACGATGCTTGTTCTCTCGTGATGCGGCAACAAGGTGACAGTCACCTGGCGGTCTAGGCCAAGACTTCTGGGTGTTCTTTGTGTGCCGGATGCTTCCTTTGCCCCATTGATCTTATTGTTCGGTTTCATCATCACTGTCCTTTCCCTTGTGTCGGACCAATGGCAGCAAGAATCAGGTGCTGTGTGTTGGTTAGCCAACTCCAACACCCAAGACACCAGGTTTATGTTTAGTGATGTACATCTGTCTGCACATTGTAGGTTACGATTATGCCGTCTCTGGAGTCTTGTCTCTATGCCAAGCTAGATCAGGCTTGATTCCGATTGCTGCTGTCCCGCCTTATCACAAGTGTAATCGACAACAGAACAGAAGTTTCCGATGACAACAAGATTTGACTATGACTACAGCTCGTTATATAGCTGTATTGCACGAACCGAAAGTTTTGGTTTGAGAATGCTGTCCCGTCCCTGCTCCTTGCTTCCCCAGTCTTCGGTAAGCGGCATCCAACCGCTCGTCCTTTTGTACCATACAGCCATTTATAATGTACCTCTACAGCAAAATAAGCGTGGGGTGATACTTATGGTCGTTTGATGCCGCCCCACACTATTTTGATAGTGGTGGCACTTTGTCAATATTTACTGCTGGAAAAGGCGACCTAGCTTTACTTCTAGGTAAACGAAGTACACATTTCCAGCCTGATATCACGGAACTACCCCAATGGGCATTCAATATACATCAAAGCAGGTTTGCCTTATCCTTTGCGTAGCTACCATTGACTTGTGTCTGTATGCATGTTCATTAATTGCCCAATTTATCCATCAACTGTAACATAGTCCGTGACCCAGCCAAGCATCAAACATATCCTTACCAGTTCTCTCACACGGAAAGAAAAGAAGCCAAAGAACAGAAGTCTGCTGCGCGTCCAAGCCTTTACTGTGAACTACAACTAGCTCAAAGCTACTTATTACGTTGCCAAAATTGGCAACAATTAAATAGGCAATCTCCAACAACCATCTGTTCTCAATGACCCAACCCGTGCTGTTCTTGGCCACTTTGAGCGAGCTCCTCAATGGACTATCTTGAGACGTCTTAGTGCCATTGCTGTCTAGCCTGGTGCTAAAAACTACTTTAAATGTTGCAGTTCGAGTGAGCCGGCTTCTCTGACACCACTCTGATATCTCAATGCACAATCCTCTGTGGTTACGCTATGCCACGAACCCAACATTCTATTCTACCTGTTATCACCGCTGCTCAAATCGCTCGCTCATCTTACACTTGCCCCAATTGTCCAGTTGTCCATTCAGCTGAGCCTGTTGCTTGCTTGCCACCTGGTCCTCCCGCCAGTGTAGTTTATCGGCATATCAAGCTTTGCTCGGGCTTCTAGCCGTCTTCCTTGACTGCAACATACACAAGTACACTCACTACACTTCGCATGTGCTCTCTCTATTGTCTTTAGCAGTGCTTCATCCCGTCATTGCTGCAACTACAACTACAACCATATATATGTATGCGTCACGCGATCTTGCACTACATCAAGCTATCGTCGTCTTGGCTACCCAAGCAGAATCCCGTCGTACCAGACTAAGGCGTCTGCATTTTGCCAACTCACGACTTTCTGGAGGCTGTTTTGATTCCGTGCATTGCCGTCGTGCCCTTGGACTTTAGAGCTCTCCTGGCCCCATTAGACAATCATCCCTTTTTCACTGATTACTTGAGGGCTGAGTTCTGCCACCCCTGGTCACTTTTTTTGCCAAATCCAATTCCGATCTTCCCCACCAAGAAGTCGACCTTCTTTTAGCCAGGTCGTGCTTTTACTTTTTAAGACTTCTTTTCCCCTTCCAGAAATACACCAGCCGCAGCTCTACATTGTTCCTTTTCCCGACTGTTCTACTTGTGCTTGTAGTTTGCTTAGCCGTCTCATATATCTACCGTCAATTGCCTGCCAACCAGCCCAGTTGCAACCTGTGCCTGTTGAGCGCCAACAACACTGCCAAAAAAATGGTCCCAACTAACCGTCGTCGTATTGGCGTGCAGGCCGAAGATGCGCGCATTTGTGTCGTCATGGTTGGGCTTCCAGCCCGAGGCAAGAGCTTCATTGCCCAGAAAGGTGAGTCTTAGTTTGCTTCTGGTTCAACCAGGGAGTCAACCAACTGCCGTTATACAAAACTCTTATACTTATACATCTCTGTGTACAGCTCAACGTTATCTACAATGGCTCTCTATAACCGCACAAGTCTTCAATGTTGGCAACTACCGCCGCAACGATGCGCCCCAACCGACTGCCGACTTTTTCGACACGAACAACCAAGAGGGTGAACGAATGCGCCGTGCTGCCGCCGAGGCTGCCATCACCGACATGATGAAGTGGTTCAAGAGCGGTGGTGTAGTCGGCATTCTTGATGCTACAAACTCGACCAAGGAGCGCCGTAAATGGATCCATGATGTTTGCACCGCGGAGGGCGTCGAAGTCATCTTCGTGGAGAGCAAATGCGACGACGAAGACCTCATTATGGCCAACATCCGCGATGTCAAGTCTACTAGCCCTGATTACAAGGGCCAAGACCCCGAACAGGCGGCCCTCGATTTCCGTAATCGTATCCGTATGTACGAAAAGGTCTACAAGTCCGTAGACGATGACGACGACGAAAGCTCCTACACCTACCTCAAGCTCATGAACGTGAGCAAGCAGGTCATCATCAACCGCATTCAAGATTACCTCCAGAGTCGCATCGTTTACTATCTCATGAATCTGCATATCCGACCTCGCTCCGTGTGGCTCTCAAGAGTGAGTACTTCCTATCGTATCCTCCCTGGAATTGGAATAAAAAAGTGGGCATACGCTAATCTCATCCATTCGAATATTTTAGCATGGCGAATCGGAATACAACCTGGATGGTCGCATTGGTGGTGACGCACTTCTATCTCCGCGCGGCGAACAGTATGCACAGAAGCTACCCGAGCTAGTCTTGAAATCAGTCGGCGTAAGTTGTTGTCTCGCCGTTAACTCGCCAGCTCCGAACTCCTATAAACTAACATATCACAAAAATAGGATGGCCGCCCCCTCACGGTTTGGACCTCTACCCTGAAGCGCACTATCGCTACCGCACGCTTCCTCCCTGGCAACTATAACCAGCTTCAATGGAAGGCCCTTGACGAGCTGGACTCGGGTGTCTGCGATGGCCTGACATACCAGGAGATCAAGGACAAATATCCAGAGGATTTTGCTGCTCGCGACGAAGACAAATACAACTACCGCTACCGTGGCGGCGAATCATACCGTGACGTCGTGATCCGTCTCGAACCCATCATCATGGAGCTAGAGCGTAGCGAAGATATTCTCATCGTCACCCATCAGGCTGTTCTTCGCTGTATCTATGCCTACTTCATGAAGAAAGATCATGAGATGAGCCCATGGATGAATGTTCCTTTACATACCCTAATCAAGCTCACGCCTCGTGCCTATGGTACCGATGAAGTTCGCTACGAAGCCCATATCCCGGCTGTCAGTACTTGGCGTGGAAAGGGTAGCACGGCTAAGCACGAAGACCCTACCCCCGAGTCCATATAGCCTACATTCGAGACACAGCGTGCATTTTGAGTTCCGCAACAACTATTTCCGACGCTCATTCTTTCTCATGCTTCTCATAGAGCTCTTTCTTTCTTTTTTTGCAAGAGCTTTACGACGTGACGACATTTTAGGAAGGCCTGTCTAGTTTTAACTCCAGCTTATACTTTTATTTTCGATCATCACCACGAGACAACCCTGTATCGACAGAGTCTTTAGTAGACCGCTATATGCACTACTACTACTGCTATTCTACCATGTCTAAGGTAGTGTCAGCTTTGTTCTATCTCTTTTCTGCTATCTTAGTTTCCACTTTCGGTACTATCTATGCACCAGTGCTAATTTCGCGGGCACTATCACCGCCATCAACGACGACTATAACCGGAAGGTCGCCTGTCTATCCTGTTTTCTTCACTTGTTTTCTTTTCTTGATCATATCTCTACCTTTTTGGGGTTTCTTGATATCTTTTTTATTCAAGTTTCCGGTCTTGGGGCTATCAGTATAGCTGCTCTGTTTTTACTTTAGGAGTTTCTCATAGGATACAGTCTATTGTTTTTTATTGAATATGGGAAAAAATTCGGACATAAACATCATCACACAAAGACACATGTTTCTTTAGACTTTTTTAGGAGGACAAGAAAGGCCTTTATCGAATAGAATAAAGGGTTTGTTTGTGTCATCTACTTTTTGTCTCTTCTAATCATAACCCTCGTTATTTTCGCTTCTCTCTAGTCATCTCCGTCTTATGTTGACCGTGAATTCCGTTATGGTCTGATGTCTATCCCATGATTGCTAATACCAATGTTAATGATTGGCTGCTACTCGAGTATCTAATATGTAAAAAATTATAATGGTCGATTTAACACCCAGCCTTGGCCATGTAGTGGTACCGTTACCACTAAACCCACACAGATGATCTTATTAGCAAAGATACGCCCACATCCAGAAACAGAATACCAAATCACATGCCGGCTAATCCCGGATCTAGAAAACAATGACACTTTCAAACGCGGAGAAGAAAAAGGCATACCCTGTGTAATGAAACCTTGAAGTCAAGAAACGAACGACAGGCCAGATAGAAAAAAACGTACGTTTATCTTTAGATTTTCAAGGCTCTTGACATCGGCATGGTGCGGGGATTATGCGGGGGGGAATAAAAAAGACTTAATTTTCTTCACCAGGGTAGTTATGTAAGTTGTCGATACGAAGAATTGTGCAACCAATCTAGAAGGTGTGCTTGTTTTCCTGATATGACATTTATTTGCTATTATTTGATTACCGCTTATAGAGGCCTAATAGACATAGCAATCATCTCCCATCAAATCATGTGGCCGATCATAAGATAGACAACAACTCGCTTGAGGCCCTGGTGTACATTAACTCTCTTGGTTCTTGGGACAAGGCTCGATGTCAATCAATCTTTGGGTACAAAGTACATAGCAGCTGTATACAGCTACATGGTATAAGGTTCTCAAGATTCACACAAGTCACTTTTGTCACAGCTCACTAGTAACGCCACATAGATGGTACCAAATAGGATCGCGCCACAGAACTGGGTCTTATTTCAGCGTACGGACTGTACAAATGCCAAATTCGCACCATACAAACTGCCCAACGTAGGATTTTCTTCATGGCTGCGATAAGATAAGGAAAAAAAAGTTAGCGACGATTCTTCTCTGGTCTTTTAGCTGGCGCAATGAGAATTTCTCCCCACCACTACTAGACCACACATCACCACCAATAACTATTTGTTTTGTTTGTACGATTGCTCGTTAACTTGTGTATCTCAATTTCCTTGAAGCAATTCCATTCATCGCCACACATCTCGACCTCGATCACTATCACCATTACAATGGGTGTCAAGGCTGGCCAAAAGCGCAAGTTTGGCAGCGCCAAGGCCGCTCCTGTCGAGGAGAAGAAGCAGATCACCTCTGCCGCTGTCCTCAAGAAGGAGAAGCGCCAGCTGAAGAAGGTCGAGCCTGTCGAGGAGTCCAGCGAAGAGGATGACGATGATGAAGAGGAAGAGGAAGAGGAAGAAGAAGATGAGGAGGAGGACAGTGAAGAAGAGGATGAAGATGCCGACAACGACGGCGACGAAGCCAGCGATACCGAGAACAAAGATTCTGCCCTTGAGGCCCTACCTAACAACACTCTTTCGCTCCCTCAGTCCTCCGGCGACATCGTCAACAAATTCTCCGAGCTCAACCTATCGCCCAAAACCCAACAAGCTCTCGACGGCATGGGCCTAACCGAGATGCGCGAGATCCAGAAGCGGACGATCCCCCCGCTACTGACCGGCCGCGATGTCCTGGGTGCTGCCAAGACCGGCTCCGGCAAGACTCTTGCCTTCCTGATCCCCGCCGTCGAGATGCTGTTCTCGCTCAAGTTCAAGCCCCGTAACGGCACCGGCGTCATCGTCGTCTCGCCCACCCGCGAACTGGCTCTCCAGATCTTCGGTGTTGCGCGTGAGCTGATGGAACACCATTCCCAAACTTGCGGTATCGTCATTGGCGGTGCGAACCGTCGTGCCGAGGCCGAGAAGCTTGCCAAGGGTGTCAACCTGCTCATTGCTACCCCCGGCCGTCTGCTGGATCACCTGCAGAACACCCCCTTCGTGTTCAAGAATCTCAAGTCTCTGATTATCGACGAGGCTGATCGTATTCTAGAGATTGGTTTCGAAGATGAAATGCGCCAGATCATCAAGATTCTTCCCAAGGAAGACAGGCAGACCATGCTGTTCTCTGCTACCCAGACCACCAAGGTCGACGATCTAGCCCGTATCTCTCTGCGCCCTGGCCCTCTATACATCAACGTCGACGAGGAGAAACAATTCAGCACTGCCGATGGCCTAGAGCAAGGCTATCTGGTGTGCGATGCCGACAAGCGCTTCCTGCTTCTGTTCTCCTTCCTCAAGCTCAACATGAAGAAGAAGATCATTGTGTTCTTCAGTTCGTGCGCCTGCGTTAGCTACCACGCTGAGCTGCTCAACTTCATCGATATTCCCGTCCTGGCTCTGCACGGTAAGCAGAAACAGCAAAAGCGTACCAACACTTTCTTCGAGTTCTGCAATGCCAAGCAGGGTACTCTGATCTGCACAGATGTTGCTGCCCGTGGTCTAGATGTAAGCCTTGCCTCGCCGACTTATTAACATGATAATACATCACTAACCTCTTCGCTTATATTAGATCCCCGCCGTTGATTGGATCGTACAGTTTGACCCTCCGGATGACCCTCGTGACTACATTCACCGTGTCGGTCGTACGGCCCGTGCCAATGCCCAAGGCCGCTCGCTGATGTTCTTGCAGCCCTCCGAGGTTGGTTTCCTGACACATCTCAAGGCCGCCCGCGTGCCAATCGTCGAGTTCGAGTTCCCCACCAAGAAGATCATCAACGTGCAATCGCAGCTGGAGAAGCTCATCTCGCAAAACTACTACCTCAACAAGTCTGCCAAAGAAGGCTACCGTGCCTACCTTCACGCATATGCCTCCCACTCTCTACGCACCGTGTTCGATATCAACAAGCTTGATCTCGTCAAGGTTGCCAAGAGTTTCTGCTTCACTACTCCTCCCAGGGTCGATGTCACAGTCGGTGCTAGCATGAAGAACCAGGGCCGGAGATCATATGGAAGCCAGCCCCATCAACGGAAAAAGGTCCGGAGATAAACAAAGAGAATAGAGAAGAGGCGAGTGGATATACAAGGAAGTATATATCTCGGAGAGCATGTGGGCTTGGGATTATGCTTGGACAACACGGCGTCAAGAAGTATCATTGCACCTTTTTCTTTTTCTTCTTCACATGTTATCAAAAAAGTATACTGCGGTTTGGAGTTAGTTATCTGTTGCTATGTCTTTGTCTTCAAGTTTAGTTGATTGGTCATGAGTTCAACGAGTCAATTAGCATCATTGTTTTAATAGTATCTCCCAACTACATGAACATAGCTCATCGCTTCTACTGAGGCTTAAAGATTGGTGTGACAGATACATATTCATCATAAAATGCCACAATAGCAAAAAAAATCACATATACATTTCAAGAAACAAGACATAAGAGAATAGCAAAAAACAAAACAAATAAATAATTATAAGAACAAAACAAAGTACTACCTAAACGCCCATTCTGACTCTCCCCAATATCGAAGAAATACAAATCACCCACTCTCCACAGAGCCTTCACATACCCACCCCAATATCACCACCATCATCATCATTACCGTATGTTTTTTTTTCCTCCCCTTCACAATTATCACCGTTTCCATGGCCATCACAGCATTTTTTGAACTCTTTCATCGTTTTTCTTTTCTTTTCATTTCCCGCAAAAAAAAAGACAATGAGGGGTGGTAACACATAAAGAGACCAATTTCCATAGAATGACAGATAATATAAGACAAATATATGAAATAATTGGCATTAATTAACAGGTTTTTTTTTTTTTATACACGTCGTTATCCCGATTTCACCGGATGAGACATGATATAGTAATAAGCAAGCTTGAACAAGAATCCCCATATATGAGGAAAGAGGAGGTGAGAAGTAGAAGAAAGGAAAAGGTAAGGGAAAGGCATCTTTACTCTACTGAAGAACTCGCTACAGCATGAGGAAGGACAAGCATTCTTTTTTTTCTTGTTTCTTAAATCGACGCAACAAATAGACAGAACAAGTACAGAATAGGAAAAAAAAATGCATGACAAAAGGCAGAAAGTAATACGTGGTGCGAACGAAAGTGCGCGCACCGTCTAAAAGAAGACATGCAAGTATTATCATGTACAGTACTTTGTTGGGGAAGAGGAAAATACTCTGTATGGCTCAGCCTAATGAAGCCGTTGCATATATACAAGATATAAAATGCAACATATTTGTCTACCCATATTATTCGAACAAGGGAATTGTCATATGAAGCAAAAAAAAAAAAAAGGAAAAAAAAGCTGACCTAAGTTTCTCGAAAGGTCAATAAAATCTGGCCAGGCTGCGCAATAGATACCAAGCAGGCTGAGACTCTAGATATGGTAGGAAGCATTTGTATGGTGTGTACATATTATGCACAAGTATCAGCTTAACCTCTTAGACCTTTTTTTTCGTTCTTTTTTTTTTTTCGTCGAGCCGGAGGGCCTTCCGGATAACATCAAGGCCAAGTTAGCCTAGTCGTTAATCGATAGAAAGCGATTGCCCGAACTATAAATGTTCAGTCCAGTCATTCCATATTCGCAAAGCAGGATACGAGGTTGGTAGAGGGCGATATCATGAAACAAGAAAAAAAGGCCATGAAACTTTGGTTGGCAGTGGTCATATCAAGCAAGACAGGCTGCGAAATCGAGTGGTCGAGCCGAGTCGGAAGAAAAAGAGAAGAAAAAGAGAAATCTTACGAGCACCGAGATCATGAGCAAGAAAATACACGCAATCATAGTAACCAGCATGCAGACATACATCAGGGATGCAGTTAGAACAGGCAAGCACAAGAGCCATCTACCATATAATCCACGCCTCTTGTGAAACCCCCCTCCCCTTTTTCTTCCCCTTTGCCTTAGTCGATGTTCTATTTGTTTGTTCTTCATACTGAAATGTCACAAAACGGATCCTGTGTTTGAGACGATGGCCAAGCAATAGCCTCTTTTCCCTTCCTCTCGATACTGGATATGATAACACACAGAGAGGAAGTGAGCGAAAGTAGTATGGGAGCACAGTCAAATCGATGGAGTCTCCAGGTTCCGGGGTGGGTTCTTTTTTTTTGTTCACATGCAGATCCTATCCACGTGTCAAGGTACGGTATAGCGAGGATCAAGGGGGCTAGTTTGGGAGGGGTTCCCAAATCCGATCCGAAGTTCATGAGCATGTCAAGAGGGGCCTACGCATGTTAAGACATGGGCAGCAAGTCAAGTAGAAGTAAAGAAGAAAGCAGGGCCAGGTCCAACAAAGAAGATACAGATATACCTAATGTGTCAACAGGACCTGAAAAAGAAGGGTAAGGAAGAAAGGAAAAGGGCTATCTAGATCACCGAACCAAGACCAAACCTCGAAGATAGGTCCTGAGATAGGAATAGATGTAATTGCATCCATCGGTATGCCAAAATGCTAAATAGCCGACAATAGAAAAGAAAGAAAAAATTTGGAAAAGAGTAAGTCGAAAGGTATGAAGAAGGGTATCTAGTTCAGCTGCTGGAAATAGGTCGTATGAGTACTTTTTAAGTGTTTCCAAGTCGTTGAAAACGTTCAAGAGAAAAATAATAAGACAATGCGCGCCGTCCATGGTTGATGCATGTGATGGTAAACGAAAGACCATCCTAGGGTATCATATGAGTGAGTCCGTAAGATGGCATGAAGAACAAGAGAACTGACTCTTGCAGAAGTAGAGTCGCCCAGAACGAGAAAAAGAGAAAAGAGCCAAGTAAAACATCGAGAGAAGTGAAAAAGACAAATCAAAATACACAGCTCATTCACGGTAGGTGGTGAACGGGTTGGGTTTACTGGGGAGGGTTAGAGACAGGAGGCTGCTGGCCTGGGGTCTGGCCCTGGTTAGCTGCTTGGCTCATCCACTGCTGGTACCACATGGTGAGATAGTTCTGGTATCCGCCATATTGCGCGTATGGGTCGGCTTCGCCAGAGGCCGCAGGTGGCTTATTTTCAGAGGGACTGGGCTGGGAGTGGTTGTTGTAGCTTGAAGGAGGTCCAGAATTGCGAGGGGCATAGCCGTTATCACGGGGACCACGACGGTTGTCGTAATCGCCACGTTCACCACGGTCATCGCGGCGAGGGCCACCAGGGTTATACGGGCCACTGTTCGCTGAACGCTCACGCATGGCGCTAACACGGTCAGAGATAGCGGTCTTGGCCTGGTGGATAGCGTCCGGGGTTCCAATAAGACCAATAGACCGTTGGCTGTCGTCACCGTTGGCGGGACCCTGAGTAACGTTGATTTTGCATCCCGAGGTTGCCTGGATCTCACGGATAGTCTCGCCCTTCTTGCCAATGATCATGCCCACGGCTTCAGAGGGCACGAGCATCTCGTCGGTTATGACATCAGGGCCGGTGGGCACTGGGATACCATATGTATCGCCATTGTTAGCACTACGAGGAACATAGGGCTCTCTGGGGGCGCCATAGGGTTCCCGGCTGTACGGCTTCTTCATGGGACCACCAGGACCAGTGCCTGCAGGGGGGATACCAGCAGCAGCATCACGAGAGTCGCTATCCACGATTTGCATGATCATGTCCTTGGCCCGCTGGGTTTGCTCATGTGTGCCAATAAGGTTGACAGGTCTTAGACCATCAACGCTCTTTGTCTCGTCGACAATGTTGATATGGCAGCCAGAACGCTCTTGGAGGTCGCTAATAGTCTCGCCCTTGCGGCCGATAATAAGACCGACAGTACGATCGGGAACCATGATTTGCATGTGGTCCTCGCCAACAGGGACAACTGTAGGGCCAGAGGCAGTAGGGGCCGCAGGGCGTGTTTTGGACCGGGGTATGCCCAGGGCGCCACTGTCAGCAATAGTTTGGTCAATTGCCGCCTTGACCTCCTCACGACGCGCCTTGGGACCCGTGATTTTGCACTCGCGCTGACCGCTGTCCGAAGTTCCGAGGAACTGTACGCGGCAGCCTGATTCGTTTTCGATGCGGCGCAAGTTTTCACCGCTCCGGCCAATGACTAGGCCGACAAGGTTAGCATTCACCTCGAAGATCTCGAACGGGCTGCCGTCATCAGCGCCAGCGCCAGCGACAGCGCCATTTGGAGGCGGCGACCGGCGAGTCATGTTACGAGCTCTTGGGTCGCCTCCGTAGGCGTTTTCGCGACCGTACGAACGCTCTTCACGGCGCTCGTCCCGGTATGGGTTATAGTTTTCACGGTAGGGCTCTCTCCGGGCGGTTGGCGACCGAGAGCGGCTACGAGCACCGTAGCCACGGTATTCCTGAGCGTGGTCGCGCTCATACGATGAAACGCCTTTTTGGGCAGCAAAGGCCTTGGCTTGAGCAATGGCATCGGCGAGGCTGGGGTGAGTAGGGTTACTGGCCGCCGGCGCGCCTGCATTGTAGTTAGGGTCCGGCTGACCAGGAGGAGGGGGGGGGACGCCGTATGCTGGCACACCACCGTACTGGGGAGCAGGAGGGTATGAGTGCTGTTGAAGGCCAGGCAGAGTCGTTGCCAGCGACGGTGCGGCGGGGGCAGCAGGTTGAGCGAGCGTGGGAGCGGGAGCGCTGTGCTGTGCAGCTGTACCAACAAGAGGCATTAGCGATCGGTACTGTCGAGATCCGACGATGACCCGGGTGCGCTGAAGATAAAGATGGGGGATGAGTTGGCTTACCAAGTGCCGCCAGGATGGACTGGATGTCCTGAGGGGCCGACATTATCGTGAAGGTGAGTGTTGATTTGGCTCGGCTTGGGTATCGACTCGAGCGATATTATGGATCGAATGGCCAACTGTGTAGCGATGATTGAAAGGCGATCGCGACTGGGCTCTTTGAACAATTGATGGCAAGATGCGCAGATTCACGGCCAACAAGATGCTAGTCTGGTCAAGTTGATAATTGTCGCGCAACCTGAGATGTCTCTGTGCTGTTTGTAATAGGTTTGGTGGTGGGCAGGGAAAAAAAAAAAAAGAAAAAAAAAAACTTTCCTAACCCTTTTTCGCTTCCACAAAAATTAGTGAGCAATGAATGGGTCACTTAGCGCGAACTGGCCACTGTAAACGCGACAGGAAAATTATCTGTAGCAAAGGCTCAGGCTTAGGGCAGACCAATTTGCTATTTTGCCAAATTTTTACTGCATGGGCGGGCTGCTGAGGGCATGAAAATTTGTATATTGGCAGGGGTGTCTCGCCGGTTCCTTGCTGGATGTTTATAGGCTAAATACGGGTTAAATATTTTAGTCGGTGATAGCGATGATTATTGCTGGTCAAGTCCGCCACACTTTCAAGAATTCTATGAAGTACACAGAGTCACGGTATCTTAGCTCATAAATCATATGTTAAACCTGCCTGATACTAAAATGCGATGCTAACAAAATCCTCATTCTTTTAATAACATATCTTCATGTTATATGTTATAGGTTATGTATAGGGTTAGGGTATACCATCGGCACCCACTAAATACATACTAAAGTAAAGCTCAGTGCTCAAAGAACAAAGTCTCAGTCCCGAAAATATTCTTATACTATGAGGGAAGCAAAATCTCGTGACCACATTTCATGAAGCCAATTGTAGCCTTCGGAGTTATTGGATACACGACGCTCGTCCTGGAAACTCCATGTCTTGCGCAAGGTATCGATGGCTGTAAGGATATAGCCCCACGGAACAATGGTAAACATATCCATAAGTCGGTCCATAATCCATCGCCGTCGCACTTCATCCTGGCATTCTGCTCCAGCCATGAAGAGAGGCCATGCGGCACCCTTGAAATGTATATCATCTCTACCTACAAGATCCATGTTGTTAAATATCTCGGTCACGAGATCGTTGACAGAGACAGGCGAGCTCTCGCGCACCATAGGGATAGCACGTATAACGTAGAGACAGATGGCTGCTCTGTGTGACGCCGCTACCAACTCTCTACTAGTAGCATCATTAAAAATTGCTACACTAGGCATGCTCGAGACCCATTGCTTAAGGTCGTAATGCCGTGCTTTCTCGATGAGACTGATAGCCTCGGCAACGAGTTCTGGCTGGTGCCGTGAACCTATCTGGTTGGCGAGCCGAGACGCGTCCGGTATAATCTCCAGCATAAATGGTGGACAGCAGAGATAACTATCTGCTTGTGTTCTTCTTAACACAGGTAGCAACTCAAGTATGTGACTGCCCACACTCACACACCTTGTCGTAGACATTAGGGTAGACCCAAGAATATGGTAACTATTGATTTAGCAAGATGTTAGTGATCTAGAAAGACAAAAATCGAAGGTATAGGTAGCTCACATAACAAAGTTAGCAATCACATTGTCAGAGATACGGCTACTGATGCTCCATTCTGCCTCAAAGTCGCCTGACGTGGTTAGATTGGCCAACAATCGACTGCCACCTTGAAGATGGGATCTCCAGCCCGATCGAGTAAAGTCAATGAGCTCGATATTAACGAAGAAGAAAGCCGCCATGATGGCAATCTCCCTGTTTTCCCTGCCAAGATTGACCAGTAGGTCCCGCATAAACATGATGGCACGCTGCTTTGCGACAAGTCCATCAAGTAATGCTTTGTTTGCAACAACATGATTGGACCGGAGAGAGACGTAGTGATCGCCAATATCGATGTGTAAAGGGAGATGGCGTAGTCTGGGTTGGTGCATGTTGGCAATATGTATAGCCGATGACGCGACCACGATGTTCATGAGAACAGGATGGTGCCGGGCGATAGGTATGATATCCCGGAATGGATTAACGTTGAGCGCATCATGGGCGACGATGTCTTTCGTTACACGGTAGACTAGAATATGTATATGGTATCAGCACCGGAAAACCAGGTTTTGCGGTAGTGAAATAAGGGTACAACATGGGGGTGTACGATGGGAGGTCTATTCAAGGCGTGAAGGGGAAATAAATAGATGAAATAGATGTATGACAACGACTTTATATGGCTAATAGGGATATGCACATGCTAGTAAAACCGGGGTATGAAACATGGACATAGGCTGGTCATTGTTATGTGTATACAGATTGGGAGTGGAACAAGCCCAAAGTAGTACAGAAACGACAACCAGTGCAGATTTTCTTTAGGAATGGTGGGAATAAAGCGGCGTGACTTACAGTGATATAGATATAGTTTTGTAGACTGGCTTAAGTCTTGGAAGAGCGGGTCAAGAGAACGTTGAGGACCTTGGTAAAACGGAACAAGCGCATTTATTGGCTCGGGAGTTTCTTCTGGACTAGGTTCGGGCAGTTCACGAGTGGGCGTAGCATTATGAAGGAATATGCTTTCTAGGGACTCTGAATCTAAATCGAAAACATGATCGTCGGTAGCTGGCGTTACTGGCGTTGGTAACGAACTATAAGAGGCTACAGAGGACAATGCTCTGCGGTGTTTCTTAGGCGGAGATGAGACCTTCTTCTTTGTCTTTTTCTCAGTCTTTGTTGGTGTCACTGGTGCTACTTTGACAGTGCTATCTTCATCATGCGCTGTACCTGATGCTTTACTAGCACCAGAGGTGCCATTTGTATTACTGGCAGTCCATTGTGTCCATACAAAAAGCTTGTCATATCCGAGACATTCTTGGCCAGTAATGGTACATTTGTTGCAGGTGGGCTGAGACCTGTCACAGCGAAGACGGCGCCTTCGGCAGTTGTGACAAGCCTTGGTAGAGGAATCTCGACCTCTAGCTGGTGGCCTTGTTGTCATTCGATGATGAAAAGATAGGAAGGCTAAAGCAAAGGCCAAATATGCGAGCAGACAGCCCACAACAGTGGAAGAAGCGACGAGCAGGGTATCTCTGGATAAACGAATGGAGATGATGGAACAGATACGTTAGGTCAGGACTAGTATTATGGTACACAGGTACAGGGCGGAAGAAAATGATGAAATAGGTAGTAGATATTATCAACGAATTGCTCAAGGCGGGCGGCACGACTAGCAGCTTTCTAGAGAGATGATGGATTGCTGGCTGGCGGTGCTACTTAGAAGAAGGGAGGATAAAGGCGATGATGACGCCCAGGCAAGAAGGATGTGGGATATCGGAAAAAAGGCCCGCTGGAAAAGAAAACGAATCACGGTGGAAATGAAAGTGGATGAGATTGAGATTGAGATTGGGAATGTTGCGTGATTGTGAAGTCCGCAAGTTAGAAGTTACGGGTCGAAACTCGAGAACAAATAGGAGCGCTACAATAGGAAAGGGCACAACAACTTGAAAATATGCGTTGTAATGGTGTTGCTGACCACGGGAAATGATTCAACGATAAGAGAGCCAAGAGCCTGTCAATACTAGCGTGATTAGTTGTATCTGTATGGTAGCGTGTGAAAATGAGTCCCAAGATGCGGAAATTGGTGGGAAAGAGGGGGCTTTCCTGCACCGAAAAGAAAAACACCCGAAACTAGCTAGGCCTATCCGGGCAATTCGATTGATATCGTGCCACCGAAAAATAACGCCGTCAACTATGACTATGGGCGGAAAACAAATCGGGGACGGTTGCTTTGTTTGATAGTCTGGGGAAGCTAAAAGTCTTGGTAGTGGCCGAAGAAAGACCCACCCGTACTGATCAAGACTGGCAATAAAAACGCAACAGATGCAGCTTCTTAGGAATCGATGCAGCATAAAAAGAAGGAAAGAAGAGAGAAGCGAGAAGTAACCGATATCTGTACAGTTGCTGGTATGTGTGTTTTGTGTTGATTTATCAGAGCAAAAAACACAAAACCTACAACAAATTAATATCGAACCAGGGCTCAGTAGGCCTAATAGATCTCTTTTCCTTTCCTGTTGATTGGCCCGGAAGCTCCCGATACAGCCATGCCCGCCAACGCTTATCAGACAATGACAAGTAACAAAGCCCGCATGCAACTAGTCTAAGGGTTCAAAAATCACCAGGCTATCGTTACACCACCATTTGCTACAAGAGACTGATCAATATTCATATTTACATAATAGAAAGCCATGTTATTGGATGATATTCTCACTTTGGTTCTTTTTCTTTCTATGCAGTCTGTCAGAGTCCCGAAGCAGAAACTTCAGTGTGGTAGTGACCCCAATGCTGGGTGTTATTATTTCCGATGTCAAATCAGCGCTTGTACATCGTAGATTGCTATTTGGACGCAAACTGTTTGGTAATGATATTATAAACAACTACAGCTTTCCGCGGCAAACCTATCTCTCGTAGTGGGCAAAAAATACAGTTTGTAAGCCATGACCTATTGCCAATTTACCTCATTAACCCTACATTAAAATCATAAGTTGTAGGAAGAAGGTAATTCAGATGCTCTTTATCTTGCTTAAGAATATATTGAAGATATATTCTATTGAAGTGTAAATGAACCTACGACAACAAAACTCTGGAACTAACGATAGATTGGATACAAACGAAATATACGATAAACACGACGCTATAAACCAGCAACAACCAGCTATTTCTCAAATCGGGTCTCTTCGTCGTGTGCGAACGCCCATCGCTCAATCTTCCGTACCGCTCTCACAATAGGCCCATCAACTAACCGGGTGAAGATATCAGAAACGATTATAACAAGCATACCTAAAATGACGAGACCAATAGCCCAGCAGGCCGTTCGCTGAATTTGGTTTTGTTGGCCCGTGAGACCTCGGATACCCCAACCCGGTTCTGCGGGGCGGTCCTCAGTTGCTGGTCGGAAATCAGAGCCAAGGGTACGGTGTTGAAACAAGTTAAGGACAGTGTGCTGTAGAATGTAGAAGGCAAAGCTAGTCTTGCCAGCATATTGTGCAATGCCGCTATTTAGGATACGCTTGGTGATGCGAATGTTTGAGCATGCCCAGACGGTCAAGAACGCGCCGATAGCGTACCAAAAACGAACACCATGATCCTCATCAAACATAGGCGGTACGGTATTCGAAAGGTATATGTAATCCTCGGTCATATCGCCCTTCCGGAGTGGATACGATATGATTATACCTGAAAATACTAAAGCTAGGAAGCACAGAATGCTTTTGAATACGGCACACATTCCGATACTATCTTCCTTATACCGCTCAGTTGAACCCAGTACGGGGGATATCAAGGTTTCATAGCCTTCACGCGACTCAAAATCTTTCGCTAAATGAAGGTCCGCAAGAAAAGCACCTGCTAGGAACTCGAACGCGGCCCAATGGCCACTGATGAAAATAGTGTTCAACATGAGCACAACCATCACGATCCGGCGAACTCTACCGGTCCGTAGGCGTGATATTCCCATGATGACAAGAAAAAGAAGGAGGGAATGGGATAGCTCAATGGGAATAGTCCATAGATGAGGATTGTATCTACTCTTTGGCGTTCCCTCATCCCACATCCACGGCCAGCCAATATTATAGATGCCATCATCAACCCAATCCTTCAGTTGCAATGAAAGAGTCTCCTCCGGTCTCTTCCAGCCACTGTTGACCCCAGACTGCAAGATTATGACCGTGATGAGTGTTTGGGCCATACATGGGATTAGTAGTCTGAAAGGCCTGCGAAATGTGGCTGAAGCAATAGCACTATGGCAACGTGATATGCCGGGCGAAGTAGGGCGTTGATGAGAAGATGACGACTCATAGAGCTCGCGAAGAGGGCGGAAAGCAAGGGCAAAGCCAGATATAATGAAGAAGATATGTACCATTGGTGGGCCAGAATAGAGTATCCGGATCAAGGGCAGTTGAAGCCACGAAGAGCCAATATCCTCTGGGTTCGAGCCATATGGAGGAAGGAATGATTTGTGGTTGTAATCGGTGTAGTGATAGGCAAAAACTACCCATGAAGCTAAGCCGCGTAGACCATCAAGGTGTGATGTTGGATGGAGTCGAGGTGCTGTTTTCGGACGGTCATTGGCGAGACGATCACTGATAAAAGTCGGCAGAAGAGCATATAAAACCGAAACTAGGATTAAACCTGCCGATTTGTAGACTGGAACAGCTCTAGCTAGAGCCATGATGTAAAGTCGGTCAACAAGTGTTCTTAGTTGAGTAGTGTTGGTCACCAGCAGACGATTCGGTTGTTGAAGTAGATAGAATATCGATAAGTCTATCCAAGTTGTGCCACGATAGCAACAATGCCCAAAGTAGGCAGCTACCAAGTTTGCAACCGAAATGGGGTGTTTCCTTATTGAATGAAGAAACAAACAGCCAGCTGTTATGTTCCACGTGACTTTCAACTATCACGACTTTGAGGATATCTACCAAAGAGACGAAGAAAATGGACGATGAGAAGCAAGAAGGGAATACCTATGGCACAAATACCGAGGGAGCTCGCACATTTACATACTTACAGGCTTACTTGGCTATACTATACATAAACACTGTGATTTCATTCGGACAATTCAAATTCAAGAAATCATTAGCAGATCAAAGAGACTTCGCTACAGTTACTCCTGATTTGTACCAACCATCGACTAAGTAAATATACCCAGCCAAGGTGCACGAAGCTAGATCGATTGATAGTTAGACTCCTAGTACCTACACAGTTAATCAAAGTATGCGCACGATGCCAAAATCTTGACTATCAAGATAATATATGGTGCCAAGAAGGAGGGCAGCAAGAGGGCATGAAGGCCTCTGGTTGTTTCTAAACGCTGATACTTTTGACAGTGTTTATCAGGTTGTTAACCATATCATTCACTACAAGTAGAAAGCGGCTCTATCTGATATTGGGACTCCCCACAGTCCATTTAGGCGTGATAGCATTCCATTTAATAAAAAAAGTCCGAGACGCTCATTTTCAGTTATGCAATCCAACAGCGGCACGATTGAAAAGCCTCCAGCAAAGACATTGCAGTGCCTAAGGTGTTGCACTGGTATCACCGTGTAGAAACCTATACGGTCTCTGTGGCCCTTTTCTGTGTTGTGTAGATGAGAAGTTGATAGTTTAACTCCATTTAGGCTTTTAGACTTACACCATTACTGGGATTAACAAGCCTTTTTTGGTGCCTTCGTTGGTTATCTTTCTTTCTTGCTCTCCCCTCGCAGATCTCTTGTTTCAATCCTCAGTTGGGAGGGGATAATAATTCCTTTGACTTGGTCATTTCCAATTTATTTCACTTTCCAATTTCACGTCATAGGGTTTTTGTCTGTCTTGATCCCCCACTGATCAACAGCAAAGCAAGCTCAGGGGCCATATCTCCACAAGACTAAAGTAAAAGGAATACTAAGCAAGCATTCAAGCTTATTAGTTGATAAGTTGTAATGTTCATAGCTTTATCTACCTACATATACAAGCCCTCCTGTTTTGTACTATAACCTACGCGACGGAGTCGGGAAGAACAACAACAGTGTCTGTTTGATGTTAATTACCGTGGAGCCGGGCACTGCTATCAAAACCCAATACATGTCCACAGCTCGAATTAAACGCCAACTATATGATTAATAGATAGGCACAATTTCTGCTCCTTTTACTCTGCTACTATGGATGATAAAACGTGCATTCCAGTTTCTCAAACAGTATACAGGTCAGTCTGACTTCATGGTGCCGATCATCATGGTGGCAGCACAGCGTAGCGTTTGCCGCCAATGGTGCTGATACGTGATGTGCGCCTAATTCCAACTCACTTAGTTCTTTCAGAAAGAACTACATCCGTTCTTTGGGTGTGTTAATGCCACCACTGCCATCATTCTATCATCTTATGCTAGCCGCCCTTTCATGGGCTAGAGAATGTTTTGATTTGAAACAAAACACAGCCATAGCTGGGCCTACAAGGCACAGCACAGTGTACTCCCAATCTAGTTATATATGGCTTTTGTACAGCCATTCATGGAGCCATGATTCAATTCTTTTGACCCTTCGGGATATCTGAGAATGTATCTATACTCGGATTTATGTGCCTTAGTGATTAAACATTGGCATCTTTTTTTGTCAGGTTCCATGACTTGGATCACACTTTTCAATTTCTCGAAGATTGTTCATTAACAACAACGGCCAGTTCTTTGGAACCTAGGCGCAATTCGCAACATCGAGCTATCACGTGCAATATTATTTAATTTGCACAGCCAGTATTGGGTTACTTCTTTAGCTGTTACGCCAGTATCTACAACTATTATTTGAAGATAATTCTCCTTGACACCAAGGGATGGTCCTTCACACGGTACATTATTTACATGGGCAATCCTATATGCTTATTATAAGCACGCATCTGTACTTGTCAATGCAATGTACTAGACATGCTACATTCTCTCTACGTGTCTTGAAAATAACATTACACACAATACATATATATATATGTGACCAAATTACCGTCACGTGACTTGATTCTATCTAACGTCTACCTGAATCACTAAGATCATACGACGCCGGATTTGTATATTTAAAGTCCCGTGAAGAACTAGCGGTCCATATCTCCACTAAGAGCAGCAAAAAAAACTGTGCCTCCTCAAAACCAATTCCCTAAGTCGAGCTACGATCCTCACTATTCAGTGAGCCTCCAGGCCTGGTGAGAACATCCCTCGGGTTGGGAAGGAGTCGGGCTCAAGGCCTCATAACTCGATGCATCAATAAAGACAAGCGTCTAAAAAGATAAAAAGAAGTGGACAGTACGGGAATCGAACCCGTGACCTTTCGCAGGTTCGCAGAAGATGCGAAGCAAACGTTATACCCCTAAACCAACCGCCCAATTCACAGTATTTGGCTCTCTTATCTAGCACTAAGAGCTCCTTGTCACGTGACGGTACGCGGGCCAAACGGGGCAACCTTCCCGAACCTTCCCTCCTACAACCCTCGGGGGGGTACCTTTGAGTTCGAGTACCTCCCCCTCCGTCCAAAGACGAATTTTTCCCCTTCGTCGTGGGTTTTAAGAGCGACCAGCACATATCCCCAATGCTGCTGTCCATTCTCGTTTTCTATTTCGACACTTGTCGTCTTTGAAGCACCGTTTCGTGAGGCCTTGAGCCCGATTTCCCCTCTCGAGGGATGTTCTCACCAGCGACCGACCCCGCACCTTTTCGATCGTTAGTCTCCTGAGTCAATCACTCACCTCAGGGAGCCACACTCACAGTCGGAGGACAACCTTTTTGAAGGTTCCGGATACCCAGCCCTTTTGTCTTTCCCCAGCTAGGAGAGGAGGAAAATTCGGAAAAGTACACCAACAGCTATCGCCCAGAGAAAGGACAGAACCACGCGTAATCCGCCGAGTCAAGCCCCCCGTGCCATGCCGACAACCACCGGCCTTTCGGACTAGCTTTTCATAGTCTGTGTTGTACGGTAAAAACACCAGGTAGCCAACCCTGGAACCCCGCAGGCTTACCCTCGGGTTGTGCTAGACAGAGAACTCTCTTGGCCTCCTCAGTGCTAGACCCTAAAAAGTCATAAGAGAAGTTCGGTCTACGCACACCCGCATTTGCTGGCTGCTCGGGAGTTGGTTGGAAGGTGACATCAACCTGCCGCTTCTACCCGGAATATGGCATCGTATTGCTGCTAAATAATGGTAGGTAGACGTTAAGTAATAAAATCATTTGCTTTATTGATAACCGTTATGTTTTCAAGGATCATGGGTTTCTTGAATTTAACCTTATCTACAACAAACAAAATAAGCTGCCTGATGTAGGTATAGCCAGACGAGATCAAACAACTATAAGGACAAGAAACTCATTCGTTCCGTCGTTTGGCTATATGGCCATATAACAGTGAATCAGAGAAGCCTCAACGTCTAAGAACATGGTGTTCTGTGTTCGAAGATGAAAATAAAACAAGAATATAAGAGCATGATATTAAATTTTTTCATAAAAAAATTGGTATATAGAGGATGAGCGGAAAATCATGAGAACAATATCATCCGAAATCCTTCCCTTGATCCGTGAAAACGGGTCGTTTCATATGAATGTCTCCAGGAACACTTGGAAGGTTTCATCGTAGTATTTCCCGAGTACAAGGGAAATAGCCTTCTAACAAGACATCAAATTTGACTGACCATATATATCAGTATAACTATGCCAACCGTCAAGCCACAGCCGACTTTCCAGGGACGGGTGGTGGCTTCTCACTCGAAGCTTCCAGCTCCGCTTCAAACCCCGGTGAACCAAGGGCAACACTCTTGATATCATGTAGCGCCAGGGAGGGTGGCTTATTGATGATACGAGTCTTTGGGACTTCAATCATTTGTGGCTGTTTCTGTTCAGGCTGAGTTGATTCTTGAACCTGTTCAAGAAACTTGTGAGACGATGGAGGCTGAGAATTAGCTTGTGGCTGCAAAAACGGGCCATGGCTTGTTGATTGCTGTGACAATCTCGGTGACGGGAACGGCGAAGACTGGAACGCGGGAGACGGGTGCGGTGGTGTTTGTTGCCATGATTGAGACCCGCTGCCCTCACTGAAAGTTTGAGAAAATGCTGGGCTCGGCTGTGGAGATATGAAACTCGGCGATGGCTGCGGCTGGGAAATATGCGGCAAGGGGCCGGTCATCGATGCCAGAAAAGTGGTGTCACCGGGCATTTCATAAGCTTGCGGCTGGGAGTGAAATCCCGAGTGAGAGAAGGAATGAGTGTTGCCGTGACCGTGACTGTGACCAGTACTTGACAATCGATGCAAATAGGCATTTTGCTGACTTCCGTCAACATTCGATTGTGATGAGTGACGGAAGTTGCCGAGACTGTGTCTGTATGACGGGTTTTCGATGCTAGTAGACGCTAACATCTGCGGTGAGAACTGCGTCTGGTTCATTGATGGTGATGGGAAGCTATATGCGGGAGGGTTCGGCGAGCTGGAGTGCGTCGAGCTCGGCGACATTATGCGCGGATACGGTGCTGCTTCGCCGCGGAGAATGGCGTCTTGGGCCGCAGTATTAGACCGATCATTAGGGTTGACAGTGCGCAACGAACCACCCTCCCGCATCTGCTGCAGCACACCGGCATCGAGAAGCTCAGCCTTCTTTATGATGCGTTGCACCATTTGCTTGCCCGCGGCCTTGAGTTGTGTGCGTACAAAGCTCATGACGGCGACGTTGCACTTGATCTCGATATCTTCGCGCAAGTAGAGGCCTTCGCGGGGTACATTGTACTTGGCCAGACCGAGCTCGAACGACTCCGGTGGCTCTCCAGGCTGGTTACCGGCGATGCGGTACTTGTTGCGCAGATCGATGTTCATTGGCGCATATATATGTGTCTGTAGACCCCAAGAGGTGTTGTGAAAGCAGCCCTTAAAGCTAATCTTTCCGGCGCCAAGCTTGCCCATCCCGGGGACATATTGGATCCGCTCGGTGATCTCGTACCATGTAGAGAAATACTCATCGGCTGCAGCATCTTGCGGGGCTGAGATGGCCTTGTGTGAAAGAACGAGCGGGTTCAGAGTGATGACTTCGGAATGCGAATGTAGGATCTCTAGGGCGAGCTGGCGGGGAATAAAGCTCGGAATCGGCGTGCAGACCGTGAAGACATCTTTCTTTCGCATAAGTCGAGACATGGCTACTAGTGTTATTTGGAAGCTTGCAGTGCGATGTTGGACAGTGATATAATAGTGGCGTTATGAATATGAGGCTGTATGAAGCACAGCAAGTGTTTGGAGGGCTATAGAAATTGGGAAGGTGCAATATAAAGGACAAAAAAGGAACAAACAAAGGAAATGCTGGATATCAATTATCAGAGATAATTCAATGACGGCACGGCGTGGGTGGGACTCTAAGCAACCCCAAGATGGGTTAGTCAGATATTAGTAGAAATGGAGGAAATACCAAAGATGACGACTCAAAAAAGAGGAGAAGACACCAGGAATAGAATGAGACAGTAAGCAGAAGAGATAGTACAGGTAGTAGTAGTAGAAACTACTATCAATGATAAAAAGCTGAGGAAGTTCTTAGTGGAACAAGGCTGAGTTATAACAACAGCGGTCAAATTTCTTTGTGTTTTTCTCAAAGAAGGATGCGGACAAAAAGAGGCGGAGGGATTAAGTGCTGTTAAAAATAACAGGAAAAACTGCTTTGCCTTGCGAACGACAAACTGTTGGCTGTTGTTTTTTCTTCTTTCCCTATCTACCATCCAACAAGATATTGCTACGCCATTTTCTGCTGTTGCTACTATCTAGACACATTCTAAGAGAAGGGGAAATCAAAAGCCTACATACAACTCAACCAACAAAATCATAATGTCCGATCATACGGGCACAGACTCCCAATACGACTCTAGATGTCATGCTACTACACTACGATGCCGCCTCTATAGCGTTAAACGGCTTGAAAATGCATTGCAGACAGCTATGGCTCGTGCGTTGTTTTGAAAACTGGCATGCCAGCTTGACAAACTGGGGGAGGACAAAGGCTAGGGAAAGTTTGAAAACAATGGGGGCAGTGTCACATATTCACCGACTGCCGCTCCCTTTTTCTGGGCGTAAAAGATCACTATTAGTCTTCATTCAAAGGAGTCGATGTTCTATTGGAGAAGTTTATTACACCTCGATATCAGTTGTATGACGGGCTTGCTAGTTTATTGCGCTATCGTCAGCTTGCCTATCTATGAACCCAGCAGATTAGTGATCTGCAGACACGCGTATAACTATGGCTAGGTGTAAGACCAACTCAATTTTGGAATTCGAGTAAGCAAGCTTACACTAGCAGGAAGAGGCCTTGCTTACATCTGCAAACATCCTGGTGAGTAGGGTAGGTGGTGTCGACAAAATCGAAATACATATAACTATATGGGTGAGTTCATGTCGATTCTAATGAGAACCCTAGTATAGTCATGAAAGAAGCATGTAATCTTTTTGGGGCTCATCTAATATCCTTCCGTATTCTGTTTTTAATTTTCTGGACCTCTATTAGGAGGGTCCCTCGACGTCTAACCATCCACTAAGGTCGGATACACGTGATCCACATAAAGACGTAAAATGATAAATATATAAATAAATACATGTAGTCTTCGCAATGTATATTGTTTTCTGCGTACATGTAGTAGTACCAACATTGTACAAATGTACATTAAAGTAGGATTTTTATGTAATCACACATTGGGCGTCAACAGGTCGTATTTGACGCATGATTCAACCTAGTTTCTAGTGTTAGCAGGTTTATGGGCCAGATTGTTTTGATATATGGTGAGACTTACATCTTCAACGCTGGCTTGCAGGAAGCGTCTCGTCTCTAAACCCATCCACATGAGAATCACAGAGAAATCGCCGTGCTTGGCCATTTCAGCTCCGCTCTGCGCTGACACTTGTCTAAGGATCGGCAGAGCGCTACTGAGAAGATCAAGATCAGCGTCAAGTGTACGCCCAATACCTTCTAGCAACAATATACTGATGACGACGTTGACAAAGTCGCCTTCCATACGTACATGATGCTGACGTACCATACTGAGTACATCCTGTAGGATATCTCCGATCTTAACACTTCCGAGGGCCAGTGTGCGGCTCTTTACACTATTGACCAAACGCTGCATTTTCAGAGCAAAGAAATCTTTGCCAATAACAGCCTCTGGTTGCCGGCATCTTTCGCACATCAATTCCCCAGAGCGATATCCGTCAAATTCGGCGATTGATCTGAATAGATCTAAGAAGTTTTGCCGGTTGACAGCATTGAGTTCGGTTACTAAGCCGGTGTCAATAAATATGAGCTGGGCATGATATCCTTCGCGCTGAATCTTGGCTAATTCTTTGGTCCAGCCGACTTGGTCTTTTACATCACTGAACAATCGTAGTCTTGCAAGGACCCTTTCGACATTACGATCTGATTGCTCAACTGGCTCTTTGGAGGACTGCCAAGCAGGTATAGGGATATCAGGTGTATCTGGTGGATAGAAACGGACCATGATATTGCCAGGATGTAGATCAGAGTGGACAAAGTTGTCAAGAAGAAGCATTCGTAAGAAGGCATCTAAACCTTCCTCAGCAATATCTTGTTGGAACACTCCACCGCCTAGCTCAAGAAAATCCGCCAATGGTATACCCTGAGCAAATTCCTCGATTAGGACTTGCTTGGTTGTGATTTCTGGGTAAGCATGTGGAAATGAGACAGTAGTACGGTTTTTGAAGTTATGTCTGAATCTGGCGAGATTGGTAGCTTCGATGCGCAAATCAAGTTGTAGATGCATCATTTCTCCAAATTGTTGTACCTCATCAGGCAAGGATAGCCACTCAATAGTAGGAATAGCATTTAGAAGCCGGGCAAAAAATTTCATGATGCGGAGATCCCTCTGGATCAGGCGGTCAATGCCAGGATGGACAACCTTGACGGCTACGTATGATGACGGCACGCCCTTTGGTGAACTTTTTAGAACAGTATCGACATTGCGCAATACAGTCTCACGCAAGAGTTGGAAGGCGCTGGCAGGGCCCTTGGTTTCTGGTATGGTGATATTTGGCTTGAGTTTTGCCTTGTAGACTTGGGCAATAGCACCGACTCCGATAGGCACAACATCAAATTCGTCGAAGATTTCATGGAAGGCAAGCCCATGAAATGATTGTGTGATGATGCGCTGGGTCTCAAGAAAGCTATGCGCTGGTGCATTTGAGTGTAGTTTGGACATGACATCACACATCTCATCAGGGAAGATATCGGTGCGAGATGCCGCCCATTGACCCAGCTATGATATTACTATTAGTATATAAACGTCATAACTTGATATGTCAAGATTCCATATGTTTGGCTAACCTTAATAAAAGTAGGCCCGGCCCATTCCATAGCCTGTACTAGGAATCCGTACCACCAGATAGTGCCAGACCTTTCATTATCTCGATCGGGGAGTCTGGGACCACACCAAGTTACGGGAAGACTGATAATCACCGGTACGAAGATACCGACAAGCTGCAAAAAACGGACACAGGTACAGACTGGTTCCCAGAGCCACACATCGAGAAAATAAAGGACCAAACACCTAAATCTTCGTAGGCCATAAGCTTCTGTGGGCAGTTTTTGGTTCAATTCCTCCCGACTTGAGGCCAACATTAGCGTCTCCGTAGGCGTCCACTCCTTTCCAGAGTCTAGGGGTTTGCTTAGGTCGGCTAATGCCAGGCTGCCTGCAGCAACTGTGATGCCCGTGCCGGCTCGGAGGTAGGTTGTCCGAGACGAGCCATGCCGAAAACTGCCCAAGCTGCGGAATCGAAGAGACTGGGGACTAACGGAAGACCGGAGCCTCGGACGCAGTAAAGGCATTTGTGGCGATAGAATGCTGGCGATCTGACGCCGCCCTAGACGGCGCGCGTATTGGACAGCCAGGCTCATGATGGCAGAGAAGTCAAAGAACAACTGGAGACCAACAACATTGTCTTCGTAACGTATCACAGTAGGGTGGGATATGGAAAGAGCAAAAGAAGAGCGGCTTGAATATCGAGTATATGTTGCCAGAATTTGATGAAGGGGAGGAAGCATACAATGAGAATTTGGAAGTATAATACACAACAACACAAGATAGCTCCTTCTACATCAATGCAAAGGAAAGGGCGGAAAGAGTAGGCGTGCGAAAAAGGCAAGTACTAATGTAAGAGACATCCCTTCCATTGCTCCCTGCAGGCTCCAAAGACGCAACCGCTTCCTTGGTATGAATTGAAGGCAAACATAACCCAGGTCTCAGGCATCTATAAATCTAGTTGTTTTTCTACCATAAATATAACGAAGCCGGCCTGTTTTATTCGGCACTAGATCAAGCTTCTTTGAACAATGCTTTAAAGCAATCGCTACAAAGCATTTGCTCTTTTAAGCCAAAAGTGACGTATGAATTGTCCATCAGCCTATTGGCGGCAAAAAGCCGGAAGAACTCGGCGATAAGCGGGACCCTCTGGTCGGTAGGCTTAAGAAAAAAAAAGTTGACCTCGCGATCT
The DNA here is from genome assembly GCA_004009845.1 of Davidsoniella eucalypti. NCBI lineage: Eukaryota > Fungi > Ascomycota > Sordariomycetes > Microascales > Ceratocystidaceae > Davidsoniella > Davidsoniella eucalypti. The sequence continues at coordinate 82,410 of RMBW01000059.1, read as the reverse complement.
TCCTGCGCTTTGAGTGGATGTGCAGCCAATGAGCGTTGCTCTAATAACAAACAGCGTCATCAGTCAAGCCTGTCTCTACGCGACCATATACTTAAGTTTGGGTATTCCCAGGCTCTATTTCTACAAGAATCTCTACACTCGATTCTTGCGTCTTTTATTCAAAAAATCCCTTTGTATCTGCTCATATTGAACGCTATCATGGGATGGTTTTGGGCTGATTCGACCCCGGCTGCTGCGGCCGGTGCTACGGCATGTCCTGTGAAGCACTCACCCAACGCTGTTTCTGCGACTGGCGCCACAGCTTGCCCGGTCAAGCACAAGCCTGATGCCGCTGCGAAACCTCCAGTAAGTATTCTATACAATATATATACTCACATACGTCTTCGTGTCTAACAATGCTTCGCTAGGCTGCTTGCCCCATGCACAACAAGACCGTCGACGTACTGACCGGGAAGGCATATGAACAACCTGCCGCCGCCGTATCTGCGGCTGCCGCCGAGTCTATCTCGGAAACTTCCGACAAGCCTCGCGGCGGATTCCTTTCACAGATCAACCCGCTCAACTACATGTTCAGCGAGATTTCACAAGAGCGCGCGCCTCAGCAAACCATTGATCTGCCCATTGAGCGTGAAGAATCGTCCATTCCTCGCAGCGGCGGCTCCGAGAACTGGGAATACCCGTCGCCGCAACAAATGTACAATGCGCTGCTACGCAAGGGCTACAAGGACACTGATTCAACTGCTATCGAGCAGATGGTTGCCGTACACAACTTCCTCAACGAGGGTGCCTGGGACGAGATTTTAGGTTGGGAGGCACGCTTCGGTGGTGGTTTGTTCCGTGGCTGGCAGATTTGCCGTAGGGGAGAGGAGAGAGTCGTTGAGTGTGCACATGAAATTGATGGTATTGAGCAGCATAACCCCACGCTGGTTCGGTTCCAGGGCCGGCCTAGCGAGCGGACGCCCAAGGCTACTATTCTACAATGGCTAGGCACTGTCTTCCCAGAAACCTTTGGGTATGTTTCTTTTTTTCTTCCTTGCACTATACGATAGCTTTGTGGTCATACTAACACCTAACTAGCACAGAACCCCCTTTCGATCGCCATGACTGGTATGTCACTCGTCACCTGCGTGATGGCGAGGAGAAAGAAGTCCGCTACATCATTGACTATTACTCTGGCCCACCAGAACCTACCGGCGAGCCCGTCTTCTTCCTCGATGTGCGGCCAGAGTTCTCGCCAACCGGCGCCACTGAACGTCTGATCCGCTGGGGTACAGATGCCTGGTGGAAGGCGAGCGGTGGCGAGGCTCGTCTTGCCCGCAAAGTCGAGGCCCTGCGTGCCGCAAACAAGGATAACAACTAAGAATATATTCTGAGTTGTCGGACTACTTAATTCGACCAGTATCGGAAACTAGTGCCTCAAAGTAACGTGGGATATTTATCCTCGTTCTTTCTTGTGAGCATTACGGCGTTTTGTATGAGTATTGAAAAGGGATATATTGTTCTGGGCTTGGCTGTTATTTTCTTTTTCCATTCTGGCATGAAGTTTTATGCTTGATTTTATTGTTTCACTCCCTGTATCGGTTTTTTGCTCTTCTTTGTTTTGTTTCTTGTGAGATGAAGTCTCATATATTCTTTCATATGGACATGCATACAATCATGAAATCGTATCTCTCAAGTGGTGTAATATATTTTATGGTACAACGGCGTGTATCAAGCATGTTATGTAATTCTTTACTTTTTATATATTTTGTTCTTATATAGTAAATTAGATAGACGGCTCAATCCCCCCTCCCCTCAAATGAATTTATAGAATGGCATATTCCAACCATGTCAATATTTCACGACTCCCGTCACTTAAGTTAGCTTGGTGGATAGAGCAGTGACCTGGTCCAGAAGCGTCTGTGACTCGCTGGCAGCGTTCTTCAACACCTTTTGAAGCAGATGGTCGACCTGACTGCCTGCGGCGGCAGGCGGGTTACCCTGGGCAGTCTGGATACGCGAGATCTGGAACGACAGGAAGAACTTGGGCACCTTGATAGCTAAGCTACCACCAACGGAGCGGATACCGGCCTCGGTAGCCTGGTAGACATCGAGCATTTCCTGGAACTTGGCCAGATCAGTGTTGGCCAGGGTGCTATCGGTAGCAAAGGTGTCTAGGGCAAACTGCAGGGCCGTGTCCGAGCTCTGTGAGAAATCAATGGACGAGAAGGTAGTGGTACCCGAAGTCACATCGGGGATCTTGGAGATGGTCGTCTTGGTGCTACTGCAGGTGATGGTAGAAGCGAGAGCGTCGGCAACGGTCTGGACCTCGGCTGGTAGCGCAGTAGTTCCAATGACGGAGCACAGAGCGGCACGAGGAGAAATAGTAGGTGCTATGAAGGATATGGAGTGTTAGTTGGGATCTATTCAATGAGCTTGGATGTTCTTGATGGGGAGGACTCACCAGCCTGGACAGCCAGAGCGCCAACAAGAAGAACAGCGAAAGAGTGCATTGTAGTCTAAAGAATGGACGAGAAGTATCGACAAGAGGACCGGCCGGAGAAATACAGAAGGGTATTTAAAGAAAGAATGGCGATTAAAAAGGTAGTGCAAAAGAACTGGATTGGTGGCTTCACAGAAGTCAACCAAGACGAAGAGAAGATGATAGAAAACGAAGAAAAGATAAAGAAGCGAAGAAGAACGTGATAGTCCAGATGAACAGTAGAACAATAAGAAGTGCGTGTTGATGATCTCCAACGGCAGATCACCCAGCTCTTTATAGATTTTTTTCATGTTAGTGAGCTCCATATTACGGCTCTAGTCTTCTACATATATGAGGTGCAACCCGAGACTAAAATGCCCGCTTGGAGTGTTTTACAGCGTTCCTTGCTCTGGCCTGCTACAACCTCCTGGAAACTCTTGAGTATGGGGGGGAACGAGCCTTTGTGGTTGATCGCCGCTGGGGTATTTGCGCCCATGCTAAAACAATGATATTATTATGATCAATATTGCAACAAGCTTCTAAAACCTCTTCATCGTACTATAAACTTCAGACGCCTTTTGTTACAGCCATGGCGATCTCGGCGATATCAGACAACAGAACCCTAGAGATATTCCCACCAATACAGCGCAAGCTTCAGCAATAACACCAGATAACAAGGCAACCTTAAACATTGATCCCAAAGCTATGGCCAGGCTTATTTATTTTAGGGTCAGACTCCTGGTTACTATAACGATTGACTCGACGTTCTATAAGAGAAAACAAGCGCCTACACAAGTTTCTCCTGCTTGCTCTGGCCGGCTTCGTTTGCAATCTGGCTTGCCATGTTCACATGAAATTCGAGAAAAAGAGACTCTAACGAAAGAGGACACAGACCCTTTTTATTAGCTGAACCAAAATGCTGCTTTGGAAAATCTGTTTTGGAAAATCGTTGAGATAATAAAAGACTGATTCTTCTGGTTAAGGTTTTTCACCATCGCTAGAGTAGGGTTATGACCCTAATTGTAAGATAAGACCTAGAAAAGGAAGAAATGAATTTGAAAGGACCACTTTACTCTTAAGACATCTTAGTTTGATAGATCAATAGAAATTCAACCTCAAATCTCCCAATCTGCAAAGGCCGTGCAAAAATCACTTATAGGTAACGAGTGTTTTACACAAAGGTTTTTTTTTTGAAACATCCAAGCTGATTTTTGTGCTGATATGTTTTATTTTTTATTTGATTTTTATTTAAAAAAAAATATTAAAAAAATAGAGCTTGAAAAATTGGGGGGGGGGGGGGCAGTTTTCAGAAACTACGGTAGAGAAAAAGGCTATTTCCTAATTGGGACAGGCGTTGTTTCTCTTACAGTACGCCGAGTCAATAGTTACAGTACCAGGGGTCTGACCCTTATTTTAAGGGTCTCCCTTCCTCCGGCGACCAGGAGGTTTCTTAAATCCAGCTCTATCGAGAGCTGATTTTATAGCATCCTGTCCACATTTAAGGCCTAGTGCCTTGGGCAAATTGGTGTACGATATAGATTCGTTATCTTCGGCAGTACTTATGTACTGAATCAGCTCCTCAACTTGGGAATCGTTAAGCAAAGGTTGCGGGCCACATGCACGACGAGGTGTAGTTCCGTTGTTCATGGCATAGCGGACCTGCCGCTGCGTAAGGTTAAGATGGGCACCGATCTGGCGAGAGGACCATCCTTTTTCGCTAAGCGCGCGAATTGATAAGCGCGTGTCACGACTGGTGTTTTTTGATCGGTTTGAAGACTTTGCTGATCCTGGTGTATCTGCTTCTGGTGAATCTGTTTCTGGTGCAGGTGTAGCTGTTTCTGGTGCAGGTGTAGCTGTCGCAACTGATGTTGCTGCTGCTACTGGTGCTGCTTGTTCAGCTTTTATGTTCGATGGTCCTCGTTTGGGGCGAGGTCGTGCTGCTGAAGCTGTTGCTGGTCCAGAGATCATTTGTACTGGTGTAGGGGCCCGAGAGAGCGGTGGAGGGTTTAAAAGCTGGCCCATGAGCGAGTCTTCTGTATCTTTTTGTGGCGGTTGTTCATCGGGGCGGTTTACAGGCTGTTCGGATTGTCCAGGTGGCGATGAATCTTGTCCGTCTTGCGGTGGACTTTGTTCTCCTTGTCCTTGTTGTTCTCGCTGACCCCGTTGGCGATAATAATCTGCGATTTTCTGTTGGACGGTTTCTTGATAATTGTCAAGCCGATTTTGATGAATCTGGAGCTGTTCGTGCCGTTGAAATTCTTCGTCGAGTTGTTGTTGGAGCTGTTGTTGATGAACGATGAGCTGATTTTGGTGAATTTTGACCTGATTTTGATGAAACTTGAGCAATTCTCTCTGTTCCTTGATTCTCTGCAGGTCCGACCTTAGACCTTCTATAAGTTGTGCCATGGTGCGCAGTCTTATAGTAGTATAGTAGTGAATAGTGTAGTTTTATGGCTATAAAAATGAAGAGAAGTAGAAGAGAAATTATCGCCAACTAAGAGTCAGGGGAAATTAATGCTCAATGTTTGTATTGTGGGTCCCGCTAAATTGAAAAGTCACGTTCTATATCTGTACAGTGCGGCGTGGTAAAGAACGTTAGTACCAGACGTACTGTATACTGTATACAGGCCTAAGTTTTGTCGTGGGATCAGCGTGCAGATCGGTCTCTTGCAAGTAACTGTTTATTCTCGACATGTACACGGTATTATAACTGTACTATACACTGTATTAACCGATGTCAACATTATCATTAACAATCCCTTGTTTATTTCTATAATCAGGAAAATGATCATCATCTAGAGGCCTTAGTTGACTAACAAGAAGGACAGTGATGAAATTTGTTGCGATTAGTAGTTGTATGGTGGTCAAGTAGTATAATAGTCAAATTGTATAGTAGTGTATAATGGTCTGGTGATATATTTGTATTGTTTTATAATTGTGTTGTGTTATAAGGAGAAAAAAGGTGTAAAAGGATAACTTTTGTTCAGAAAAGCGGGGAATTTTAAAAGTGGGGAAACTTGAGTAGGTACATGTCGAGAATAAACAGTTACTTGCAAGAGACCGATCTGCACGCTGATCCCACGACAAAACTTAGGCCTGTATACAGTATTTGACTAGAGGGGCTGGAAGTCAGTTTACCTTTAATCACGATGCTAGTGTGGTCTGATTTGTCATCATTGTCTTCTTTATTGTTTTGTTCAATTTATATCAAGACCCATGGTTCAAGCTGTTGAACGCCTTTTAAACAATACACTTCTATCAGGCTCACTAGAGTTTAGCGTTGAGATACAGAGTACGACAAGAGCCAAAATGGGGCCCTTGCACCCCTTGTAAATTGTGTCACTAATTAGCATACCGAAGCCTATAGTACAAAGTATTTTGCGCCTACAAGAAAATCTTGAGGCACAGTACGAACGGCTCGTTTGAATCGATCGACTTCGTCTCCAAAGGACGCTGAATTTTGGTATCCCTCAGTAAATCCGACTAACAGACTACTACCATTTTGTTTTTTTTTAGCCACAAGTCCAAGCAATTTGAACCATAGAAAGAATAGAGAACAAAAACAGCCAGCGAAAGTGATTTCAATAACGGACCCAAGAGAGAAAAAGACAAAGGAGAACGTAAAATCAAGCAACAAGAGTTACTCTTTCTGCTTGATACAAAAAGCTCAGATAGGCCCCCGTGTTTACTCAGGTTCTGTCACTAAACTTAGCCGAACAAGCATATATACTTGTTATACTTTAAAACATGTCGCACCTCGCAAGATTTCTCTTGGCAGGAAAACGCCGAGAATGCCGGCGTGTCCAGATGAGAAGTTCTAGAATCTCTCACTTATAGTTGCAAACGCGTGTTTTTGATATTGTTTTTCTCCAAAACGAGATGATACAACGCATTCACGTTTGGGACCTTGGGAGAGTATTATTTGGATGAGACAGAGACATGTATGCGGTTTTGATATATTGTAGTTTAGGTTCTATTCTAGATGCAAAAAAATGATATTCTTGTTTTGGCGGTATTGCTCAAAGTCTGCAAACGAAAAAGAAAAAAAAAAGGCGGAATATAAAAACAGACGCAGCTGGCACTTCGATGGAAGACGTGGAATTAGTTCCCGAACGGCGTGGTCGTGAAAACATTATTAGTAGGGTGAAGACGAAGAAGATACAGAAACATGACAATCTTAGTAATAAACAAGAGGCCCGTCTACAGTCACAGTGACACGGTAGAAAGATAGAGCACGGCGGCTGGACGAGGCTAAGAAGAAAAAAAGAAAGAAAAAAGACAAGAACAGAAGAGAAAGATGGCGGTTGATTAGTTACCCCAGGAACAGGCCGGTCCATGCGGCAGTTTACCGCCTGTTGTAGTTGATGAAGCGGCTGCCCAGGAACAGAATGATCAGGTTCGAGCCGACCATGGCGAGGAAGATGCCCATGTCTCTCCAGCGGTGGCTGAAGCTGAAGCCCAGAGGCTCGTAGAACTCGTCACCGACAGAGTAGGCGCAGTACTCGCAGGAAGTGGCATTGCGGTCAACCAGGTAGCCAGCACCGCCAGCGCTGAAGAAGTTGCTCATGTACTCGCCGCAGGTCTGGCCGTCGGGGGCGTTGAAGGCGTTCAGCTCGGTGGGCGTGCACCGGACGGGGAGATCGTGCAGAGCAGTGGTGACCATGCCACCGATCAGGCGAGTGAAGGGATCCAGCTGGTACATCCAAGAGCGCCAGAACTTGGGCATCTGCACGGGAGCAATGGTGACGCCGCAGAACAGAGCAAAGATGATCATGATCAGGGGATCGAACTGGGCAGAGATGAAGGGCGAGGGGGTCAGCGAGGCAAGCATCTGGCCGAGGGTGATGGAGAAGAACTCGGTGATCAGAATCATGAGGAACTGGAAGCCGGCGCGGCTGCTCTCGTGCTGGAAACCAGGCATGTAGTAGATGGGCAGGAAGAAGACGACAGCGCACAGGATAGTGTAGGGGACCTCGGCAATGACGATGCTGGCAGAGAAGGCAAGGGCGTTGTACATCTTGGACGACGCCTCGCGGAAGAAGAGCGAGCGCTTGATGTGGTACATGACCTCGACTTGAGTGATGATCAGAGCGGGCAGGACAGTGACTTGGAACATGACAAACACCTTGTTCTGTAGCGACGTGCGCGATTCATCCAGGTTGAGATACGTAAGGCCAGCAACGACCGCAACTGCAACGTGGTTGAAAAGGCGCGTGACTAGATAGTTGGGCGAACGCCAGAACGAGACGTTCATGCGCTTGAGCACAACCTTGAGCTGGTGGGAGAAGGGAGAAGCGTACTCCTTCTCGAGGTCATGGTTGACGGTTCTGTTGGCAGAGGTGCGGTCTCTCTTCAGCTGGGCAATGGTTTCCTTGACGGCCGCGAGCTCCGGCGAGTCATCCCAGATATCGGCCCAATCACGGGGCCCAACGCGGGGGCGCGAGCCGGCACCAATGGCTTCCAGCATGTACTCGGCAACGTTGTCGGTAGGAGAAGCCTCGGCACCGTGGGACTTGAGGTAGCGGCGGAGCACGTGGGCATCACGGCCGATGTCACCGAAGTAGACAGTGCGGCCGCCACGCTGAAGCAGAAGCAGACGGTCAAAGTTCTCGAACAGGGAGGCGTTGGGCTGGTGGATGGTGCACAGGATAGCCTGGCCAGCAGCAGCGAGCTTCTTCAGGAAACGGACAATGTTGAAAGCACTCTGAGAGTCGAGACCGGAGGTAGGCTCGTCCAGGAACAGCAGCAGATCGGGCTTGGCAGCCAGCTCAACACCAATGGTGACACGCTTGCGCTGCTCAACAGTCAGGCCAAAGTCGCCAAAGCCAATGATGGCGTCGGCAATGTGCTCCATTTCCAGCAGCGAGATGATTTCCTCGACGTAAGCATACTTTTCCTCGCGCGGGGTCTCGAAGGACTGGCGCAGATCGGCAGAGAAACGAAGGGCCTCGCGGACGGTCTGGGTAGGATCGTGCAAGTCAATCTGCTCGGCATACGAGGTGGATCTCTGGAACTGACGGCCGGGAGCAATGCCATCGACAAGGACATCGCCGGAGATGACACCAATGTTCTTACGGGCAGCAAGCACATCCAGAAGAGTCGTCTTACCAGCGCCGGAAGCACCCATAAGAGCAGTGAGCTCGCCAGGACGGACGTAACCGAAGACGCTGTTGAGCAGGCGGCGAGTACCCTCGGGCACAGGGACATCGTAGTTGAGGTTCTCCCAGGTGAGGACCGACTCGGACTTGAAGCTCAGATCAGAAGACTGCTCAGCGGTAGGGTCGGCGCGCTTGGCTTCGAGCTTCTCCTTCAGGGCAGCGTTCAGGGCCTCGCGTTCAGCATCGGGCTTGTTAAACACCTTCATGGCACCACCAGCGCCACCAAAGCTGACCAGCTCACCGAGAGTGACGTTGAGGAACAGGAAGAAAACAATCAGAGCCATGATGATGCCAAAGTTACGCCACAGGTCACCCTTGGCCATCGAGTAGGCCGTCTTGATGTAGCTCTCGCCATCGACCGAAGCAGAACCGGCAACTGAGCCGGCCAGAGTGCACACCTGGTGGTTGATGTCGTCGTAGCCAGTGCCGGAGGGGACCAGCTGGCCACCAGTGCAGGTTAGGTCAATGTGGCTGAACTCGTTGATCATCATACCGCCAAAGGCCAGGCCCAGAGGGTTGATCCAGAAGATCCAGCGCAGCCACTTGTGTTCAGAGGCGTACTGGATCAGATAACCGGAAGTGACAATGAGCAGGGTCAGGATAAGGACGGTAAACTTGATGGCATAATCAAAGTCGGGACTCAGGCAACCAATGATACGGAAGAACAGCGTCATGGCGACGTTGCCGACAAGAATCATCAGGTAGAAAGTGAAGAAACCGCCAGCAGTGCGCACAAGACCAGTCATGAAGTAGACGATGATGGAGAAGAGCATGATCTGCGTAGCCGAGAACGCCTGATCGACAATGATCTGGGCAATCCACAGAGCAGACGGGCGATGGAAGGCATAAGCGCGGTGCTTGGAAACAATACCACGGCCAGTCATGGTGCCGGCAAGCTCAGAGAAGGCTTGGAAGGCATTGAACAGAAGAGCGATGAAGAGCAGGCCGCCGCGGGAGAAGGCGTCGGACGAGGTTTGACCGAGGTCGTAGAACAGAGTGCCGAGAACAATAGCGATGATGATGGAGCGGGACCAGGAGACACAGAGGGAGAAGCGGTCTTGCAGCTTGAGCAGGAACTGGCGCTTCATGAGAGCCCAGACTTGCAGATGGAAGCCGGCAGAGTAGGCAGAACTAGAGAAACGGCGATGGTTAGTGAACAGGGCACATGATGTTGTGTAGTGTAGCGTGGTGTAGTAACTTACCGAGAAGGAGCAGCACGCTTACTCTCCTTGACAGCAATCTTGAAGTCGTTGAACTTGGACTGCTCGGCAGACAGGCTCTGCTTGTAGGCATCCATTTCCTGGACAAGGGCCTTCTTGATGGACGAGTTGTTGAAGGCAGAAGCGAGCGAGACAGCATCGTGAGGAGCATTGTCCGGGGAATAGCCCGGGGCGTACTCGCGCTCGAACTCGTCGGTGCATCCCGTGACATAGTCGGGGGTGGTCTGACGGGGGCGGGGCGCAAAGCCGAGCGACTCGAAGTAGCCACGGGCCTCCTTGACGGGGCCGAAGTACACCTCGCGGCCGGAGTCGATGACGAGAACCTTGTCGAACAGGCTGTATATGTTCTCGGAGGCCTGGTACAGCGAGACAAAGGTGGTCGTCTTGTACAGATCGGTCATGATGCGCAGGGACTTGGTGAAGTCCAGCGCCGTCGAAGCATCCAGACCGCGGGTTGAGTTATCCCAGGACAGGACACTGGCGTTGGTGATCATCATCTCGGCGATGGAGACACGCTTGCGCTCGCCGCCAGAGACACCACGCACAAAGGCATCGCCGACGACCGTGCTGCGGGTGTGCTCGATGTTGAACATCTTGAGCAGCATGTCGACGACGTTCTTCTTGAAGTCGCGGCGCGTCAAGCCACTCGGCAGCTTGCCGGGGATCTTGGTGTCCAGGGCAAAGTCAAGCGTCTGCTCGACGGTCAGGGTGGCATGGTGGATGTCGTCTTCCTGGTTGTACACGGCCTCGCCACGGTACTGCTGGAACTCCTTGGCGGAGAAGCAGCCGTACTGGACCTCGCCCTCAACGCCGGCAAAGCTGCCGCGCTGGTTGGCAATGGTCTTGAGGAACGACGAGCAGCCGGAGCCGGGACGGCCCAGTACCAGCACCATTTCGCCGGGCTGGCACACGCCGCTGAAGCCCTCGAGGATTTTGACCAGAGTAGGCTTCTTGGCCAGCCCGAGGAGGTTGCGGATGGGAGTGATGACATCAAACGACACCAGCAGGGCAATAGGGAACGTGAAGACGAAGTTGGAGGAGCCGCCAATGCCGCGCACGGTCAGGTCGTTCCAGTACGCGCCGACATGCTTGGGCTTGATTCCGGCCTCCTGGTCGCGTGCAATATCGCCACGGAGCGTGCTCTCGAGGTCGAAGAGGCCGTCCTCTTCGGCATCGGAGGTGCCGTTCTTCTCGGGGTCGCCGCCGCCGGTTTCCTTGCGGTGGCTGGCGCGGCTAGCACGACTCAGTTCCTTGCTGAGCTGGACGAAATCGGCCTCGGCCTGGCTGACGTTGACGCCACGGCTGGCGGACCGGACGCTGTCGTACGGAGCAGCATCGGCTACATCGGCAGCAGCCGGCTGGTGCTCACTGAGCGAGCCGGCAGTCGACGAGCCGGATCCCGCTGTGTGTACGCCCATTGGTGGCGGTGGCGGTGAGGAGGGAAAGAGACAGTAGGAGACAAATTAGGGCCGGTGTTATCCCACAGAGAGATACTGATTAGTAAGCGAACAGGCAGAGCAAGAGCGGATGACTCTGGAGTCTGAAAAGAGCAGGAAAAGACCCGAGGGGTGCGCCCGGCTTAAGTACTTTGGCAACAAGAGCCCCAGGACTAGATAATAAAAGGAATGCCAAAAAAGTAACACAAGAAAATTAAATCGTAGTGCCGTCTTGTTTGCTCTGGGCCAGATCCTTGTCCGTCCCAAACCGGAAAAATAGACCACGACCCGTTCTCGGCAAAGGCTTAGAGTAGCGACACAGGAAACAAGAAACAGAACTATAATGGATTTCCCAGTACGAGGCCTGCAAAGAGACTGGCATGTGTGTTTGGTTTCTCGTTGTACCGTAGCTAAAGTAAGTCCAAGTGCCTTTCGTGATGCTGGATACCAGAGACAGAAGAGTCGGCCGTTAACAGGAAGCCGTTCAACATCATCTTCACTCTCTTCGGTCTTCTCTTACAGTGGTCTTGTCCACTATCAAAGCCAGTAAGCCCACTAAATCGCCCCAGTTCGGCTCGTCGCCTCTAAATTCCCACTGATTGGAAATCCTTCGTAGGCCAAACGAACTGACTTGACGGTCTTCTACAAGCACAATAACTGCCAGTGCTAAGCTATTCCCAATTCGGTTTGGCCGTCCGCCATTGGTCCGTCACTAACCACCGCCTATATTACCAATCAACCATATCTTTCTGTAACTTCTACCCATAGCTTCAATGCATGTACAACAGCTATATTGGTGCCAAAAGCTAAACCCCGGCTGTTCTTCTGTAGCCCTGCTTCCTGTTCGCCTCCTGGACGAGGCAGAACAAACAAACAAACTGCTCTTCTGAGTTGTATTGGTGCTAATCTCGCGGTCTGATCGCCCGTCTATCTCCTCTTACCCCCTTGTGAACTACAGAAGCCAGCTCACCTATCCAGTATTCACTGACTTCTAGTAGCATTCTGTCTGTTCGGCGTTTAGGCAAGCCCATGCTTCAGGTCCACGGCCACATTCCAACTTTTAGCTAGACCCTGTAACACACACCACCGTCACAGCTTTTTTAAGGTATAAGCTACTGTTGTTATCATGGCACACCCAACGCCCACTCCCCAATATCATTGCTTCTTTCTGTCCATCCATCTCTTTACAGCCGTGCATGCCTAAAAAGAGACCTTTTGCCTCCTCCCGGTCATACAATATCACGGGTGCTGGAAACTATCAAGATAAGCCCTAGCACCAACTTCTCAACCTGATGCTAAGCTTCGATTTATATTCCTAAGCTGCCAAGGCGGAGCGAAGTCTCTCCGTACACCAGCACACTTGTTCTAGATATCCCAAAGCATATGTATGATACATTTCTCACCATCATCTCTCTTGATGTGTCACTACACATCTGTATGTATATGCAACAAATAGCCTCATTATTTGGTAGGCTGTCTGGGTAAATATTATCTGATCATCATCGGAATACTTACCGGTCGTTCCTAAATCACATCAGCTCAGATGTCTGCGTACAGATATACGAGATATGCTTATAATTATCCTATAACTAGTTTATTAGTGGCCAGTGACACATAATTAGCAACTTTGAATCATACGTATCTAAAATCTGACATTTCAGCAGCTTCGTTTACCCATCTTACAATGTCCTCCTTATTTTGTCCGTATTTCTACATGTAGTATATATCTATTTTTTTTTATCTCTTAGTTTTATTCCTTTGTGCGATTTTTTTTCCCTCCTGAGGTCGCTAGGGTTTGGGTTTACCTGCCCGAGGTGAAAGATGTCACATCGTTTCCATTTACTTTTTTTGTTATTTTACTTTCGTTGCTGAGTTTTTCGTATAAAGAAAAAAAAAATTACAGGCGTAAGCACGGCTCCCATCAGTGAAACAAAGAGAACAAAAGAACACTAATTAGTCGCAATTCCGCATATGATCACGAAATCCGGTCCACCCCTTTGTCTTCATGGCGGACTTGCTATTTTGTTATCCGATACATTTACAAATATCATGCGATATTTGTATAAAGAAATTCGGCGATCTAGGATCGACGAGCTTTGTTTCGAGAACCCAAATTCTCAACCGGTAGTTTCTCTCGGCTGATCATCGCGGTAAAGCTTTGCACCGATCACCGCTAGATATAATAAGAGACGGATGAAAATTGACAACGTAAAGTTGTTCCTAGTAGGCGCTAATGCCTCCTAGTCTTGTCGTTACATAGTAGGGGACGCTTAAGAACAAAGGGCCTGCCAGATCCTAGGCCTTAATTTCCCTTGATAAGAAAGAATCTGCTCTTTTTCTGAAAGAACCCCCAGAAATACAGAGTCGTAATAGCAAATAAGCCTTGAAACTTGGGCCTAGTCCTAGATTACGACAGCCTGCCACCAAGTACTGCGTCTTTTTGGGGCAGTACTAGAGCAGGACCACCTGGCGGGAGGTGCTGTGGCCGTCTGGATCGGCTTGTCATATGTTGTTGGTTCTGTTTGTTGTCATTGCTTCGTTTCGAGTGTTTCCAGGTTAGAGACTTTGGTCGAAGGACCTGAACACAGAGCCCACTGACCAGGAACCTACTGGAAGTTGTGGAATGAATATCGAGAAAGCCTCTTTCACTACCTGTTAAACATTATGATTCATAATGAGGTCTGATGACACCACTGTGGCTCACTGAAAACCGTGTCTTGGCACTTAAGATACGACTAGTTGTTGCCACAGCACTGTCTAATAGGCCTTTGATGAACTATGCTATAACATACAGGTATTGATTTCCGCAGTCCAAATATACAGTCACGATCAATTTCGAGTATAAAGATACATGTTTACAGTACGTATCTTTGTCCCCTTCGCGTTGCAGCTCATGTAGCTCGTATTGAACAAGCCATGACCTATCTTTCTGTGGTATTGCTCCTACTACATATTGCACCGTGATAAATGACAGCGAATTCATGCCACAGTCTGGGAGTAAGTCTCCCTTCTCTTGCATTTCTCTGTTGCTAAATATCTAAGCACATATCCACCTGACAGATATTCATGACGGCCAATTAGTTTTCATGTAAATAGGCTTTCGCTTTACCAGTTTCAAAGAGGGCTTTGATCTATATCCGATCTACGGGACCCGGGGGGTTGCTTCTTTGATTCCTCATGTTTTGGTTTGTGGTTCATTGTACGTGGTTAACCAGCAGTTATCTTTGTTTATACTGACTGTTGACATGCATACTGCCATGTTCAATATCACGGAATCTTGTAACTCCGCATTCGCCCAATCCCACTCATGTCGATTCCCAGTGGTTGGTATACCAGTATTTGGACTTAAGAAATAATGTGCGGCAATTAGCATTGTCATTACTACCCTGCAAGTTTCTATAGACTGCTTGCCCTGCTAACTCCCTTCATCGTATACGTATCACGGATTTGCTCTGTACACATGCGTCATAACTTACCTGCTGATCGGCATGTGAATGCCCAGCCGTCTTACCATGGACATATCATACAACTTGTCCGCTTAATTCCTAAAGTTTGTCTTTATCTCCATTCTTTAGTATACAACTGCTATATAGACAGCCGGCCGTCCTGCGAACCAATGCATTATAAGCGAGAAATCGGTACATGTGTATACATACGATATCTACTATGGTGTTTTCTCAGGGTTTCGGAAGTATGCCAAGTTACCATTGTCGTATTAGGCTTAAACTAATATCACTACTTGTTATTGTGTCCGGCGGGATGTAATTTGGTACAAGGTTACGGATTTAGTGAAATATTATCTCCGTCTCCGTATACTCCTAAAGTTTTACATGCTAATACAATCAATATCTTGGCCCTGGATCAAGATATACGGCACAGAGGCAGTTTGTATGTTTCATCGAAAGACTCATAGTAGTACCGCAATATCAGCTTGCTTTATACTTCGGATCAGGCGCTGTCTTTACATACGTCCAACTATACTCATCCGTCTCCGGTACGGTGTGCCATGCTGTGTCCATGTCCGTTTGATATGTAGATATTTACCAACACGCACTGTTTGCCGTTCTGACCGCCAATTGATAAGCAGCAGGAATTGGCAGTGCATATAAATCTGGGCCTTGTACACTAAAATCTTTCCTCATGGTCAGCGTGGCAGTCGCTTCAAACCCCGCGGGCACCCCAAATCTTACACAGCAGGCACACCATCACGGTTTTCAAGTTGAAGGAAATAGAATGCGAAGATGGGTTGTCAAGATATATTCTTGCAGATTCCGTGTCGTCCGTAACTAATTATTACTTCCGTTATGTCCGGCTGGATAGATGTGGTAAGTGAGCACAACCTGTTTGTTTAATTATCCCTATGGACAGATGACAAGCAGGCACTACTTTACTCTTGTTAGAGACGGAAGAAGATTGGCATTTTTGTTAAATCCGGTGTTGGCATTACCCTTAACAGAATACAGGTTTTGCTTTGGTGATAATGTTTTGTTGTTCTTCACTTACACGACTTGCTAAGAAAACGTTTGATTAAGCTTTGCCGCCAATGTTCCCGTCATGGCTACTGTGCTCCAATCCTAGTACTCAATGAAACGGCGGTTAAGAGGCTCAAATCAGGGCCAAAGGGCCTAGAGTCGGGATGGACCTAATACAGCGTTTAGACTAGGCATCACTTCACCCGGACGGCTTAGAAAGACACGCTTGCAGGAGAAGGCAGCTAGCCAGTCAAAAGCCAAGATAAACGCGTTGACATGCCGTTTAGAAGTAAAACATGGCTACAGAGCTTGGAATCATGACTAAGCAGGAAACCCCAGACCATGATGCGAAATTCTTTTTGCCAAGATGAAGATTGCTTGGATGTAATGGCGTTTGTGTTGCAGTGATGGCTGCCATCTCGGGGCTTTCTAACTCTCCGGGTTCGTAACCATGGAGTCTCCGAAGCGGCCGAAAAAAAAGGCGTGCCTAAAGCCATGGTTGCACATAGCCTAGATTAGGGCATTCTGTCAGACTTGCCGAACTGATGTTTCTTGGGCATTCGGCAGACTTCGATGCAATCCAACGACGCATATGTAAGGGATCTTGGTATATAAAGATCTCGAGAGCTACAACCATACGGAGAGCTCTGGACGGGCTGGTCAAGGATGCAGGTATGAGATTTCCATGATAAGCCAATGCTACACAACTACTTATTCTTTGTTGCCGTGAAGAATGCCGGACAAGATAAAAGTAGCCGAGTTTCTGGGATTAGCGTTTTGGGGCCAATATTCAATTTTTCTTTTTTTCTTTATCACGTTCTAATGCGGCTCAGAATATAGCCGAGTATTAGTAATTCTTACCAGACGAGTTGATAGCTTGCTGGAAAATAAGGCATTAGATGATCCTGTCGGTTGAACAAATATATGTGTACATACATGTAACTATACATGTGCTGTTGTGTGTATGTACATATACGTAGTTTACCAGTATCATTGACTACAAGCTTAATATCTCCAACCCTTGGATTACCGGGCTTTCATGCATTATTAGGGGAAAATTTGAAGATCTGGGTGGAGCTATGCCTTATAGCGGAATTTCGAGCTTGGGAATTTATTCTAGATGGTGTTTTGCGTAATATATATATATATATTTTTAACTAGGTTGTTTTGTTTGCAAGATCTGGTGGGCCAATTACGTATCTTTGCTGCATATCAAATCATTTAGGACAAGACGGTCCCCAGACCTGTCGTTTGCCAAAGTTTCCTTCACTTCTATCTTTTACTGCCTTTGTACACAATTTCTTTGGGACATAAAAACAAATGTTGGCACTGCTGTAAATTGACAATCGCATACAGGTGACTTGGTACATTTGTAATTGTATATCGTACTGCATCTGCATTCATGAAGGCTCGATCTTATTCATGCTTTGGCAAAAAAGAGTTGATATATGGCATTACAAACAATATACTGGATAACTTGTGTGATACCGGTTCATTGGAAATTTTGATTTTATTTCTTCTTTTTTTTGTCTTCATAGATTTTGCTTTCTAAAGAGATATACTTCGATTTGTTCAGTCTCTCCATTGAGATGAGGCGAGGCAAAATCTGCCTTCTCACAGATCTCCCAGCCAGCCGTCTTCATCTGATCCCAGAACACGGTCTCTGAGTCGTGTCTGAACTTGGTAGATAGAAGAACTGCGGGAGCTTTGCCAGTCTTCTCTAGAGTAGCCCTGTGAAGGTGATCTAGACTGCCGACCAACGCAGGAATGCAGTCGGTATTGTACGTGCAGTCGCTGATGATAATCAAGTCCCATATGCTTTCTGCGACAAGAGGACCAGTGGTTCCATCTTGGCAGGCGAACCAGTCGAGATTCTCGTATTTTAGCTTTGGCACGACGAGGTCTTTGGTAGCAGCTGTGAAGGAATCAATGTTGCGGGTGACGACCTCTTCAGCATCGGGAAGATCTGTCATCACGATACGGTGCTTGCTTGGCTCGCCAGAACGGTTATAGCGGTATGCCAACGCACTCGCCATTGATAGACCCAAAGTCCCCACGCCACAGCCCAGCTCCAAGACTCTCAACTCCTCCTTTGTCACTAGCTTCTGGGTCAACGGCAGCTGCGCATTCGTGGCCTCATTGGCAGCAAGGTCATACAGCACCGCTGACGTGACCATGCCACTATCCCACACACGCCGGGCAATCGAGTCCTGGATCTCCTCGCTCACCGACAGAAACAAGCGCTTGTCCTGGACATTTCCCAGTAGAATCTGGCGGCTTGTGAACAGATTAGCTTCCTGGCCCGGCAGAGACGGCGCGGTGATCACTGGTACAATCATGGGCGTCGTCTGAGTGAGTAGTTGCTGCATCTGCATCAAGCCCAGCGCAGCCTCTGCCGGCGACACGAAGATGCGCGTGACGTAAGAGCCGCGAGGGAGGACCTTGAGAGGCACCTCGAGCTTGCAAACACGCATGCCGCTGGTCCATTTGCAGAGTGGTAGCGATGGCTTTTGCAGCTGGTCGTTGACCCAATAGGTAAGGGTAAGTGAGACGGGCGTCTGCGGGTCAAGGTACGAATCGCCGAGGTCGGTCGCAATAGTGAGGACTAGACGGAGCACCGTTACGCCTCGGTCACGGATGACCACGGTCGGGGGACGTAGGAACCGGATATAGTGCATGATTTCAGGATTGTTTCTCCAAGATCATGAATATACAGTAGAAAGCACCGGAAAATATCTCCGGAAGTGGCCAAGCACGAATTTGAGGCCTTGATAAAGATATATTGTTAGGTGTGTTAATATTCGTGCTGTTTGGTTGTGGTCGCGACCGCCGCCGAAAACTCTGCTTGTTTGCTTAGTCATCATCGGTTATCGGCCGCCAATCCTAATACATATTTCCATCTCCAGTTCTTAAATGCTTATAATTTGAACGACAACTTGTCTTCTTTCATGTCGTATTTTTTAATTGCTTATATATTCTGGGTTGGTTTGTAGTTCTGTAGTCAAACGTCTTGATAACCGACCATTCTATTGATAAGCTACTTGTTGATATCTTATACATGACCTTTTGAGAACAGTCTTAGTAGTCTCATGAAGACAATATGTTGATTCGATATCAGGCTGTCCCATATTGCAATCTGTTAGCT
This sequence comes from Davidsoniella eucalypti, assembly GCA_004009845.1. Classification (NCBI taxonomy): domain Eukaryota; kingdom Fungi; phylum Ascomycota; class Sordariomycetes; order Microascales; family Ceratocystidaceae; genus Davidsoniella; species Davidsoniella eucalypti. Next base: position 63,518 of record RMBW01000059.1, on the reverse strand, counting down.
ACTTACTTTATATGCTCAACTCTACAAACAAAGTCTCGGGTAATTAGTGTACCTCGATATACAGGAGGCGACTTATACTATCACTACTCCGTTTCTTCGTACCGATATCATATGAGGTATATATGCCATGTGAAAAGATAACATACGGCGTTCACCTTTCAAGGACGCTAATAATGGCGCTGTCAGACATCATCTATTTGAGTATGGTTAGTAAAAGTAGTTACTGTGTAATGTTGTATTGTTTTTGGTATGACGATACATATATTGTTAGATTCACAGCAGATCAGTATGAAGTGTCGTGTTGTCTCTGCTAAATGATCGAGGAATACATACTAGGTGAGAGTCTTTATTTGCTTTATTTACCTTGCTCCTTAGAGGTTGTACGTTATCTTCAATTAGCCCTTGGTCCACAATCGTGACAAACGTTTACTCAGAGAACAGCCACTATCTATACCCGAGAAGAAGAAATAGCTATGAAGATCGAAAGCAAAAGTCTGCTTTGAGTACTAAATCGGACTAAAGAAACAGAATGCTTTCCCGAAGCAGTTCTCGGCCTCTCCAGTTAGTTATTGATAGCCTTGCAAGATTCGTACGTCAGTTTTGACAGGTTTTAGCCTGCATTTCAACCACTTTATACCCCATACTGATACCGAGAACCACGTTGATAATATTGCAAAATTGACAGCAGATCTTTGTTGTTAGCATTTAGCGTTATCTAGTTGTAGTACACAATCGACTTTCTTATTTGTCATGTATCAAATACAATACACTAACCCTAACCACATTCTTAGTGCGGAAACGGAGGTCGCCGGACAGCGATTGTGGGAAGCAGCCAAGCGCACTAAATCGGGCGCGGCATTGGCTATAGACGGCAGGCATGCCCGAAATGGTAGTTCTGCAATAGTACACAATATGTGATGCGGGGTGCTCAATGAATGTCGATATAAAGCATTTGCATCACGACATGTCCCTTCTATACTTTTCTTCCCACTTTCTTTTTCTTCTGTAGTCGCCTATGCGATACAATTTCCCTTTCGAATATCTGGCCAACTAACCAATCACCCTTTCTACAAAAGAAGAAGAAGAAGTCATGTCTTCCTCCGTCACCCCCGCCGAGCCGCCCAAACAACTTCTTGAGGCACTTCTTTCCGTCATCGAGAACCAAATTGTGCCGCTAACTAGCGAAGGGGTCAAGTCTGGCAGCAAGCTCTTCGGCGCAGCCATTCTCTCCAAGGACTTCAAGCCGCTGATCAGCGCCACCAACAATGAACGCGTATCGCCGCTGTTCCACGGCGAGATTCACTGCATCCACAAGTTCTTCACAGAGGTGTTTCCAGACCCCGCGACGCGTCCTGATCCCTCTGAGTGCATCTTTTTAGCCACCCACGAACCGTGCTCGCTGTGCTTGAGCGGCATCACGTGGTCTGGTTTCCGTCGGTTCTTGTTCCTGTTCACGTACGAGGATAGCAGAGACTTGTTCTCGATCCCGTACGATATCGATATCCTTCAGGAGGTTTTCAAGGTCAGAGCTACCGGCGAGTCGGATGTCGAGTTCCAGAACAGGCCGCTGTACAACAAGACGAACAAGTTCTTTAAGGCCGAGGCTTTGGTGGAAATAGCCGAGCAGCTACAAGACAAGACGGACAAGGAGTTCTTCCTTGGTGAGATCCAGAGAGTGAAGGCTCTATACAATGGCCTCAGCGAAACTTACCAGGCTGGCAAGTCTTCTGGTGCCACCACTTCAAGCCACTTCAAGTGAAGTTCTTATGGCACTACAGCAAAGAAGGCTGTTGGTACATAGTTTTGAGGGGTTGGCTAGAATATTTGGGATCTGATTTAATTCTTATAAGCAGCTTTCGTCGCGTCCGCTGGTCGGACTTTAGACAGCACATCTGCTCTATGGCTGGTAATGATAGATATACACAGAGCTCAGTGATGCGGCTCTCAAAGCTGAAAGACTTGATATACATACAATAATAAAGCCACTGATTGGCGTATTCCAACTAGATCTTTAGTCCAATGTACTATATGCTACCACACTACTTACTATCTCTTAAACATTGAAATCCCTTGTCGTCAACACAGAGAATATCATTTGCACCATAGGATCCCGTAAACGAGCTAATAAAGAAGATACAGCTACTGCACCGTAGTTCATGTCACACAAACATACACCAGCTGCAGCCCATGTTATACGTAGCAATAATATCCACTTGACGGTAAAGTGCATTGCATGATGCATCGCACACTGGCTTGGTTACAGACTCTACCGAGGTATGCCAGCAGCTATCCGACAGCAGGAGGAAGACGCCTAGCATATGACAGCGTCTCGGGTATATGCAATAGCGCACACGCCAATCAGATCTACTCTGGCTTTAGTCGATACCTCTCGCTAGTCTTTTTGAAGCACATTGGATTCAACCGGCATGTTGAACAAGTAGTGAGAATATCCTTTTGGGGTATTAATAATGCGCTTAAAAAGGGCTTGGCTTGTGACCTGCGATATTGTTGCCGGTTGTGTCACCTCAAAACATCCCGAGAGGGAACCTGAGTACACATATAAGCTCAGCTTTCCTTTCTTTTGCTTTCTTCATTCTACCATCTCGTATCACCAGAGTACAATATACGATAAAAATCTGCCAAGATCGTAACTGGACGTCTTTTATAAGATGAACAAAAAGTCCCAGGGCCTTGATACATGCCGACTCTGCCTCGCCCGCCATCATCTTGATGATTTCCATTTATAAATCAATATTGTCTCCAGCCGACGGGTGGGTATCGCGGACCTGGGCTACCGGATAAATAGGCTGTGAGACCCTGTGTCACATATAACATGCTATAATTACACTTGAGTACAGATATCGACACCGCCGAGGGTGTTTGATGCTGATACTTGAGCACCGTAAGCTACGCCGATGCCTAAATAACATGGCACTCTTTGTGCTCGTCTCTATCTCCTGGGCCGTTGCTATTTCGAGTTATATATGTGATCCAGGCTGTGCTTACTTATCTTCCATTGATATCCCTCCCTTGTGTAGCATGGCTAACCTCCGCTGCTATTGCTGCAGGTCTCGCATATCGTTAACCTGTCTATGTCTCTATCGGCATCTTGCTACACCATCTTGAAGATCATTTGTCCCGCCACTTTGAAGAATAAGCCATGGCTGGAAACAGAAAAATGAAAGAGCATATGAATCGTAACAAGAGTTTTTTTTAGTACTTCCTACACTACAGATGATATATGTACACCCAGATATTAATCTACATATAGTAATCAACTTGAGCTAGTACAACTTACTGGCACACAGTACTAGACTAGCGACTAGTGAGGTGTGTGAGTTATTGTGCTCAGAAACAATAAGATCTCTCTTCCTTCTTGTTCGACTATTCTAGGCTTAGCGCTATACCGACTGTCACATTTGTAGAACAATGGAGGTACTGCTGAAAATAGACCAGAGGCAGTACTTTGAAAATGGTGTGGACTACTCCGATGCCCACTGGCCTACTTTCTATTTCCTTTCTGAAATGCTGTCTTGAGCATTTCGTATATGCGTTGGTATAGACAACATATGTGTTTATCGTAGATGTGCTGTTTTCTAGAGTAAATATGTATATTTTTTAATTCAATTTAATTAAGACGGAAATGGAGCTCTTGATGGCTATGTAAGCACCTCTAGAATAAATTCATGTTTTTTGTTCACCGAAGCTTACACACATAGCCCATCTGTATATAACCCAATCCAGAGAATCGGCAATAGCGAAACGAAATAGTTCTTTTCATTACGCCACACAAACGCATACGACGTCGATGCTCTCTATGCTATATGCTTTTGATCTCAAGTCGCTGTGATTCTTCTCCAAGTGAAACCGACGCTGCCATGGTACATACATAATATAGTAATATTGGCATTCACAAACTTCCAAGAGGTAAGATATGTGACTGTTGAAATTAGCGAACATCACCTTTTCGTCTTTTCAGTTAGTGCACATCCGTTGAATGTGTGCTTCTATCTTTATCTAGAGCTCTGTGATGGTTGTAGATGATTGGCTCGCTAGGCTCCTGTGTGACTGAATGTATTTTAAGAGCTTTATCGGCCGGACTTGGAAATGTGCTGTTTTGGAAGTCTTTTGTGCATCCTATTCACACATCCATTATGTATTTTCTCTTCACTGATAGACCGCCTTATGAAAGAATAACCGACAGTAGCCCGACCACCAATCAGTCCGTTCGGCCGGGCTCCAATAGAGCAGGATGGTGGTGGTGTCACCGCTACTCTTACATCAATTACGGTATGCACGATCATCGTGTCTTAGTATATAAGATATCAAGCAATACGTGCGTTTGTATATTGTGTGGATATAGATAAATATAAGCCTGTAGTGAGAATAGGACAGTGTAAAATTCAGACACTCTGCACACAATTACAACCAACTGATCAGAATATGCAACTCCGTTTGTTGCCTACTTGTTACAGATCGTCACTACTGTCACACGCCCTGATATCCTATCTATGCCTAAGGCCAATAAATACATCTTCACAAGCTACTGAACAGATCACGACGCAAAATTACATTATATGCCAGCGGATAAATACTGTGTCTTCCCTGATATGACTCCTATTTACTTGAGGCCAGGTGCGCCTCTTGCGTAATCACATATACTATACTGTCATATGTAGATATGTCTTCATATCTAATGGCTATTACAATCTGTTTGTATTGATAAACTGGATATATAAGCAAGTACAATCACAGTTTAGTTGAGACTCGACATGAGGCTGTGTAGTTGACATTCTGGATATCTAGGTGCACACCCTCTCTAAGCCTCATGGAATCTGATTTATCAGACTGATTCTGAATCTCCTATAAGCTGTGTCATAATCAATATAATCTTCACTAGAACTAAAACAGGCCTACCGCGTTGGTTGAGGTTATTGGGCGGCCAGATGAACTTGACGTCCCGGATGACCCTCCAACAAGAAAACGAAAAATAACACTCTAGGCTTCAACCAGCCACAATATCCAAATACATTGCAGAATGTTGTACCAGACTTTAGTAGGCTTTGCCATACAGTCTTTAATACAACACGTTAAGCTTTTCGACTACTTTCACTGTCAGTCCGTCTGTCCGACACATGCACCTGTTTGTAATTACCCAAGTAATAGATGGCGCTTATGTCGGCGGATCTGATTGGCCCAACCATTAAAGAGGTAACTATACCTTACAAATTCGGATGGTTCAATCACATGTACAGCGGACCTCGGGCTTCTACTTGTCAATATATCGATGCTACTACTACTTTATATGTATGTACTAGCCGTTTTGCATACCAACAGGCAAGTCAAATGGAAACAACGGAAGATTTATTTAGATGGCACAGTGAGCTTACGGCGGTCATATCGCTTGTTGGATGAGCATGTGGACATGCCAGGCATATCATAAAACCAACGGTGAAAAGAAAAGGCGTTGCAACCCTCCAATAGGCTATTCCTCTTGTCGTTTTGGCCACTCAGACGGAACTTCTGGAAGGCATCAAGGCACACGTTTCCGTCAATTTCTGGCTAGTGTAGGCAGGAGGTCCGCGCCAACTCGTGGCGAATAGATACAACTACATATAGTGCTAGGACATTGTTTCTTAGAAGGGACGCATGCGCCGTCAAGCTTTACAACTACCTCAAACTAATATCTCGCTACACAGCTTACTATTTGCATGGCCACTCACCGCAATATCCTGGTGGCACAACCAGCCTACTGCGCGAGACTCATGGGCATCGTGCATCGTGAAACACTTAAAACCCTAGTATATCATCGCGGAGCCTAGACTAGGCTTTCACCGTGGAAACCTTAGGGCGAAAAGAACGAGTAACAGGAATTCAAAGGTAGACAGATCTCAGGCCCTGCGATCAGATCGCCTCTAGGGGCCGTTTTACTTGTTCCACATCCAACACTCTTTTCCTTCTTATTTATTCAGCCCCTGTAGTAAATCATCGTGTCCCAAGAAGAAAATGTCACCCTTCGATGAGCAAATTGATAGACAGACTCAAAGGTGGCACAGAGATAGATAGTCCTGCCATCTGTCTGCTTGCTTGCTTCGGTCTGGCAAAGCAGCGAAGAATCCGTGGTTCATGGCGAACGTTTCAAAGGAGTGCCATGAATAGTAACAGCCGTCGAGCAACTTGAAACAAGCCCTTTTGTCCCATCTTTTAGTTTCCTTTCTTCTTTTTTTTCTTTCTCATCGTACGTATCTAAATATGCCCATTTGCAATTCTAGAGTACTGCCTGTTCTGATGACGATGGAGAAAAGAAGGGGCACAGCAGTCAAGCAATGATGACGATGATCCTCGCCGCATTCTTTCGAGATTTTGCCAATGCAATGACCACGCCCGTCCATCGAGGGCTTATTCTCAAACAAGAAGCCGTCGTGTAGAAACTGGGAGAATGGCTGGCAAGAAGGAAACATGAGTAAATCAACGTGTCCCTGTTGACGCCTTGGAAGACTTCTTGAAGTCTGTTCGCACTATATCCAGCCATGGTATTTCATTACCAATCTTATTTCACATCCAACCTCCGAGATGGCGGTGCTCATCACATCTATAGCTTCTAGGCGCATTCTGTTGCGACTTCTAGACCCATTGCTTTCTTTTCGTAACGTACATATGTTGTGATATGTATTTCTGCTGAGTCTACTAGCTATATTAGTCAACTGATGAAAGATCCATCATGCGTTTTCCGTCAACGCTTTCACCGAGATCTGCACAGGCTGCTCTAGACAACGAGCCCAGCAACGTATCGCCATAACTGTGCCTATTATTTTCTCGGAACACCCCAGACACAACAAAAAGAATAGGGAAAAAAAAGAAGGAAAAAACGTGCGTTCTGTTTGAGGGTGGCTGGCGCACAGAGTAAAACTACAGAAATGGATGGAAATAAAGCTAGCGTATTGTTGAGGGCCCCTGTTTCACGTTGAAATCTATTATTTCTATGAGAAAGGGCCTGTACACTGCGTATCAAAGCGAAATCACCAAGCTCCGGCTGGCAATATCGAAGAAGTCTGCCATATCATTCTCTAAGACTGGCAGTACAAAGAGTATATTTGTGCTTCTTCATCACATAAGCTACAAGATGACAAAAGTAATATGTGGTGGCAACTTTTATCAGAATCACTCTAGGCAGAAGCCCGATCAAAGTGCAAAATATTGCCGCTGCCGACTCAGCCTATTTATTGGATAGGCAGTGATAGTCAGAAGTAAATGGCACCTAGCCATTAACACCAAAACGCGTCTTTTGGTTTCACAAGCCGCAATGTAGTTGTAATAATTGTAAATTCTCTTCTCGTCTCGTCTACAACGCGTCGACATCGCGTGGCAGCCTTGACTTTGACTGGCCTTTCTGTATACTTGATCCCGTTTTCTGCGGTTTTTTTTCTGACAATTACTACCCACTATTTGTATGCTACCTTTTTTTTCACTATCGTATCTTCCTCGTGTCACACTCGCTCGCTGTGCCCTTTTTCGCTCTTTCAGGTGGGCGGACGACTGAATAATTAGAAAAACCGAATCACACCTAATTTTCTAGACACCCTCCTTGCTTTGCCATGAATCTTTTTTAGTTTGTAGTCTGTGGCTCTCTCCCCCTGTCTTGATATTTTATCCCAAAAGAGACTGCGTCGTCTTCTTTACTGTGTGCCTTTGTTGAGCTTTGACCAACTTGGATATTATACTCATTATCGTCATTTCACACCCCCCCTCCCTCTAGATGTCTTCCCTAGGTGTTTTGTATTCCCTTTTACGATAGATTCTTCTAATCTACTATGTACCATTACTCTCTTTTTTCTTTCTTTTTCCTCCCTGAACCCTGCTTTGACCTGGTGGGCCTCATAAACCCTGGTCGCAGGGCCTTGTCTGTGTCCCTGCCATCGCCCTCTCAATTTCTCAACTCTGAATCCATTTTGTATGCATTCTTTGCCCTTTCTACTAGTTGTATCTTTCAAGTCCATGGTGTACTGTAGACAGCAGAATCTGTTGATCCAGAGGTAGTTCAAATGTTGCTCAGATTTCATTATGATATACTCTGGCTCTCTACCTAGTGATATGACACTAACCCTTGTATGATAACCCTGGCCATTTATGAAGTAGCCGCTCTGCACGTAATTTTGTACTCCGGTGAATCAAGCTACATCTATTAAGTTCGCTATATACCACCCCCTTTCCTTGATCCTTGACTATAGAATAGATAGGCGAAGAAGAGTTTTCAGCCTGCAGCTGCTTCTTAATCTCTTCTCACTTTCATTTTTTTTTTCGTCCACAATACGCCCGTCGCCTGCATATGCAGTGTAGGCTGTCATATCGATAAGCCCTGCGCACAACGCACAAAAACAAAATTTCGCATTTGAAAATTAAAATTTTGTTTGCATATGTGTGTGGTAATAATACATATATGATAATGAAAAAATGGTTCGTAATAGCAAGCAAAGTTTTTTACACTGCATAACCTACATCTCATCCTTTTTTTCACTCTATCAAGACGTTGAAATTTGCGAGCAAGCACGTGACAACAGTCTTGTTTAAGTCCAGAACCACCAACTTCCAAGAAAAGAAACAAACAAACAAACAATGTCAGATAACCCACAATAATCATTTAACGGCGTCTATAGAATGATCAGATCCATAACAAAGCTAGCCGTCCTTAAAGAACAATTACAAAAGTTCGAAGAGGCCTCAGACCTTCTAGCGCACTTCAGGGGGGAAGGTCCGAATGGAATATGTATTTAACCGGTCGCTCCATAACCTTGTTCTGTATACGTTCTGCTCGATATGAGCTATTTTAACCCGCATAGTAGAATAAATATTTATACAGACAGCTACACAAAACTCCAATGTATATCAACACTGCCATCTTCATAAACTTGCAATTCTGTCTCGATAATCTGGCTTGGCTCACTTACAGACCTGGCTAGGGATCTAGAAACTGCAACATGCAAGCCATCCATACATACATACATACATACTGCACGATATCTTGGAGAAGCTACCATGTCAAAGAACCAACATTTAGGATTAGAAAATACGTAGTAGCAGTATATTGTACATACATACAGATACAACTATATGTACGATAGGTATGGCCACATGCAAGCCCTAGGCCGCTCAAGCATCAGCAATATCCAACCGAACGGATGCAGGCGGTGTCCTATTTTCCCTTTTCCCATAACGAAATAGAAGCAGAGGAGGAGCTTATTAACTTGGTACAAATCACCCGGAGCTGCAACGGCAAGCAGAAAAATAGATATAGTATAAAGTGCAGCCTGGACTGTGCTCGTTAATAGTGCTCTAGAACTTCATAGCCACAGCCTTTGGAGGTCTATGTGGATTTTACGTTGGATTTTGTTTGCTGGCTGCTCTGTTTGTTGGGGACGACGGGAAACAGAACATGCAATGGACTTTGGGTGGGAATAATAGCCCATGAAGAGTTCGCGCCTGTACTTCTTGTCCGCGGGTTCAAATCGCCTTGCGGGATGCGGTTATAACATCGATGAACCGTACATGGTGAATCTAGAGCGGAGATATTTGCGAGATATGGGTAAACCAATATCGAACATAAAGAACGTAAGTGTGAATAGAGTTCGGAGAGGCAGACAAAGAAAGAGAGCTTGCAGGCCACGATCCAGCCATAAGATGTCTCTGGTTCCCATGTTTATGATGTATCTGTATGGTTGAGACAAGAAAAGAGACAGATGCTAATAAGAGTATATTTTTGAAACCACCCTTTATTAGGTGACAAATCATGTCTGTGAAGTCAATTTAGTCGGTCGATCTTGTGAATCAAAAGTAAAGTGCTGGCATATCACGAGAAAGACAAAAAAACATAGCCGGCGGAGGACACCAGCACTCCACGAAAAAAAGAAAGAAAAAAAAGCTAAGCCGCCTGTTCTAGGGAGGGGCAAGAGCACAATAGTTGCCTAGATAGGGTTGCCTGGCCGGAGTTTTACTTCTCTTCTACTAACAGCGTTGTAGTACGTACATGACATCATGTATACACTGCATATTTAATTGAGAGATATACATATATATATATATACATCAGACAGGGAGTGAATAAACTCGTATCGACAGCAGAGAAAGAAAAGTGTTATATAAATATTTCTCGATAACAAGGAGAACATATCATAACTTGTATGAGAGGCATTATCAGCAAATGCTCAATCAACTCTCTCGTGAAAAAAATGGGGGGAAAGAAAATGCGCCTATCATACCACCATATTCGAGAATTAACTGCAGATTTCGGATGAGCGACGATTCCTCTGGAAAATCAATTCTGCAATGCAAGACGAAAACAAAATGTGACACGCAGACCGTAATTCTTCAGGTTTCCCAGAAATAGATGTCATATGCGAATAGGAATAAGTGATACAATGTCATAGTACATATATTTGTATGCAGAAAGCCAAATTGCGGTGCATTTTCTACAACTACAGCTACAAATATCTGTACATGCTTAGCGTATAGATTCATAATTACATGCCTCTCATAATTCAAGACGCCCTTGGCAGATATTCACACCTGTGTTGTATTTCTCGTGGCAACTTACATGACTTAAGCCCGATGGAGAGGCAAACAATAATACACATGTAACTATAGTTGTACGTGCCTTTGACATTGGACTACAGATATGTAGATTAAACGGACGGCCTTTCACCAAGCGTCACAGTCAGATATGTACTTTGAACACTTCACTGCTGTTTGCCGCTGTTGCGACTGTTGCTTATATACAACAAGGGGCAATACTATAGGCCACTATACAATTACTATAGCATACTGACCGTGATATGATCCCATTCGGCCGTGAATTTTATTGTTGGATCGAGTGGCAGCCTGCAAACCTACAAGAGGCTAAGGCACGCACGGCCCAGCCGAGCTAATGTATAGAAATTATACATGCACATATACACATGTAACTGAGCATAAACTGTATGTGTACAGATATGTGCAGCTTGTGTGTCGGAGGAATAGCTGAATCATTATTATACACCATTCGCTGTTAAGACCCAGACAACAATAATATATCACAACCACTATACCGGTTATCTATGCCACGAGTCACTAAATGGATAGGCCTTGTTCTAACGTATTGAATTCGTGGTACGTGCTAGAATGGACGGTCACTCGCATCTTGGAACGAAATATCTTCATTGAGGCATGGAACACGCTGGTGTCCAAGAGGCCATGAAACAGATCTACATGGTGTCTTTGACATCTACAAGCACAGTAGCAAGAGAACAAAGATAGATGGAAGTGCTGTCAAGCTGTTGCACAATGCACATGGAGTAAATTAGAAGAGATCATAGCTGTCTCTACGGGGATCATCACGCCAAGCCCTGCTATTTACGAAAGTATATCGGGACAACAAAAACAGACAGGTCAAGGCTATCACGAAGTATTGAACGATACGCAAATTAGCGCAAGATATAATCTCCGAGTTGGGCTTGAGTCTAAATTGGGAAGAAACACCGACGAAATAATGAAGTCTTTGTCCTCTTCATAGCAGTGCAAAATAATCACTGTTGCTCTTCCATTTTACATCGAACTCGGAACTTGTCCACATGGTCGCCCAGGCCAGGTTTTCTTAGGTAATAAAGCGGTATATCTATAGAATGATTAGTGACATCATTAGACGGCCGTCACAGCAAGGTGAAAAGAAACACGTCAATGCTGTCACATCACTTGGGTGGAAATCTTTTACATATGGAGAGAAGAATTAATGGATAGTGGAAGATAATATTGTACTAAAAAAACATAGCAAGCTAAGATAAAAAAAACAAACAGATCTAATAATGAAAATTAAAAAAAGAACGAAGGAATATTGAAACCGAATCATCATGATAACACGACTCATAACTTTTTGTTCCAATTCCCAGATGTGCCCATTTTGAGATCCCAATCTAAAGGAAGAAAAATAAAATAAAAACCAAGAAGCACTAGAAAGATAGCAAAAAATAGGCCAAAACGGCACAACAAACCTCAAATAAAACAAAACAACTAACTAATAAGGAAGAATAAAGAATAACATCGTTCTAATAAACACACTCTTTTGTTTTCCCCAAATCAAAGAAAAAATAAAAGACCAAAAAAAAAGACAGACCAAATGATATCAAAGTCAGTAAGAAATCATTTAAATGAAGAAGAAAAAAAAAACTTTTTCTCGACCCGAACAGAAACAAATAGTGCAAAAAATAAAGAAATACCCTGCAAAGAAAAATAAATAAAAGTCGTACATCCAAATGTAACAATGCTAGGAAAACTTGACAACCCCGCACGAGGGTAGCCATTTATTCCCAGCAAAACAATATCTTTTAGGTGCAAAGTCAAGGACCGAACATGATAATGCTTAGAACCCCAAACTTATACGGTGATATGTGCCAAGATGGACGGGAACGGAAAGAATGAAAAACAGATGAACCGGGAGTTGGCATACCAGATCAAGAAGATGGCCAATAAAGAAGAAAAAATCCGTAATCAAAACGAAGACAATAAAACAATAGAATTTCCATCAAACGGCAGAGAAGATGCCTGATCCCCACAGCCTAAAACTGCATCCTCGGATAAAAAACGAAGGTTATAAAGAAGAGAATGAAGACATCGTGGCGCTGTCTGATGTAAAAAGGACGGAAAGAGAGCAATGCAATACTGAGACCCAGGTGATCTGGGAGGGGACGTGACAACAAAGTGAGGGGGATGGAGGGGAAACTTAATGATGGCTCTTGCGCTAGGGTATCTCAAAAAGAAAAGGAAAAATTCAAAGGATCCTCAGAAACAATGTAAATGCTCTCCTCTGCTTTTCAGACCACGAAGTAATGACAAGCTGGAAACAATATTTTAAGGGGGGGGAGGGTAGTGAATGCTTTTATATGAAACGGGGATGGGGGGGGGAGGGTTGATTTGGTACAGGTTGCCCCATATAAAAAAAAATATTAAGAGATCTTTTAACAAGAAATGCAAGAAGACAGACAATCGAAGAAGATAATAAAACGTAATAAAACGCAGTAGAATGATAATCCTATGCGGAATAGAAGTTGGGGGCAATGGATCATGGTCAAGAGACCATAAAACAGCGTAGCCCGAAGAAACGTGTAGATATGGTAGACTGTGTCTGCACAATGGCGAGAAACGTATTTAACGAGTAGGGTTGCGGATGATATCCTCACAGTTCACATCCCATTCACGGAGGAACTTCTCCATACCGGCCATGAACGACCGAATAGGGGCAAGCTGGGCATCACGACCAAAGAGGGTCTTGACGAACTCGACACCAGAGTTGCTGCCGAGGTTGCCACGGCGAGACTCGGCGGCACGGAGCATAGGGTTCTCGCAGGCCTTCAGAATCTTGCGTAGAAGCTTGATCAGAGCGTTACCGTCGTCCAGGTATCTTGACACGATTTCATAGTTCTTGTGGGCGCGGATTCTCTCGACAGTCTGGTCGCAAGTGCGGATCTTGCCGAAGAGCTGAATCAGGTGCAACCACAGCTTTCCGGCATCGTCTGCCTCGCGGCTAGCAGCGCCGTGGTGGTGGACAGTCCAGTCGTAAATCCACTTTCCTAGAGAGTTGGCGTCGAACACAGAACCGAGCAGAAGGATGGGCATCTGGCTCGGATCCCAGTTCTTCAGTGAGTAGCCAGAGGGAATGCCATGGGCCTTGGCATCGGCGTCAGTGGCAGCCCTTGGTTTGTTGGGCGTGGATGAACCGCTGTTGGGAGCGCTTGACTTCTTGTTGCTGGAGCGAGGCATGGCAGTGGCAGGGCGCTGAGGAGTGGTCATGGAGGGCCGGCGAGCAGCAGTATTGGGACGCGAAGGAACATCTTGCTGGCGTCTGGAGTGCTTGTCATAGGGATCGTGCATGGGGCTATACGGCCCGGCCTGTGAGAATACTCTATCAGTCGCATGTTCCCTTACTGCGTCGTCCCCAAACGAGTTACGTCGCCGGCTCTGTCCCATGTTGGTGTGGGTATGGGTGAGGTGTGGGTTTGGGTTTGGGATGCCATATCCCTTTTGTTTGTAGTAGTCGATTCTACGGTTGCGGCTGCCGGGCGAGGCCGTTTCGTAGACCAGGGCACCCTCACGGTTGAAGTACTCGTCGTCCGACTCACCGCTAGGCGTGCTGTCGCGGGTAGGGATGAACGAGAGGCGTCGAGAGTGTGAGGACGGCGGAAGCGGCGACGTCGCGTTGTAGGGAGGAATGTTGCGAGAATATAGACCATTACTCACATTAGCCGTGGCATAGTGGCCGTCGCTGTTGTATCGTGGCGAGGCCGTGGGTGGGCGGGGGCTGGTGTACTCGCTGTTATACACTGGCGTGGCATTGGTGCTGGCCGCGCGGAAATGAGCGCGGGTTGCTGGTCTTTGCGGGCTCTGGGTCGAAGCTGTGCGAGGGGGGGCATAGTAGCCCGAGAACGGAGTGCCGTGGGGCGACGAGGTGGCAGTTCCGGCGGCGAGTGGTAGCGGTCGCTGTAGTCGTTGTGCATGTTGTAGAAGGGGGCAGTTGATGGCATGCCGGCGTGAGGGGAAGCGGCCCCGAGTCCAGACATTGTGGCTAGTGTGTGTGTCGTGCTTTGGTGCGTATATGACACGATGAGGTGGTGGGATACAGTGAGATGACCGCCTAAGAGGTCAAGTTACCCTCGTTTTGATCACCAACCGAAACGAAGAAAAAAGAAAGAAACGACAAGAATGGATAGAAACAAACAATATGCTGTAGGAAGATGCTATGTGTAGACGTTGTGTTGTGGCTTCAGCTCACTATGCAGTTTTGAGGAACGGCAGCGTTTAAAGAGCAGCACATATCAATATTGAAAGAAAGCTTGGAGTGCCCAATGTGTACGAGGCAAGACCAGAGTATGTGTTTCTGGTGGCAGATGCAAGTTTTGAGGACGATGGATGACGAGATTGATTAGATTAAGATATCTGGAGTCCACGGTAGACGACCTGATGAGGAATGAGAAGAATGATGAGACGATGATGATCGAATGGCGGAAGGTAGTTCGTGATAGAGTCGAAAGTAGTCCAGTCCAAGAAGAAAAATTAATGTCGTGTTGCAAGAGCAAGACTAGGAGCAGGATTAGAATTCAGTAGTTACAAAGTCGGCGAGTGGGTGACTGCTTCTTTTAAACAAATCCGCATGAAAAGAACGAAAAATTGGTAATTCCAAAAATGTCGACAAGTTTATCGATTTTATGTAAAGGGGGCGTGTTGTTTCCACATAAAAACTCATTTTTTATCGAAATGACACATATATTTGATGTATTTAATGATTAATATCCTGTTCGCCTACAGTACGAATTGATTTTGTTCTTACGGCAACCCCCCCCCCCCCCCATTCTGTCCTTTTGGTTGATAAGACCTGTCTTTTTATTTTTTCACTACTCATTGTTTTGTCGATTTTGAAAAGAAGAGAAGAAAAATGTGTGTCTTGCTTCTTACGATATCACCGCCTCTTCAACTATCGTTATCAAACCCAAATTTGTCCAGCTACAATAATGAGAAACTCAACAGCAATATATTGACAACTACATGTACAAAATATCATAACGTACATCACAGTAGAATGGAAATACAATAAGCGACCAGCATCCGTATCTCCCTCCTCTTGCCATCGTTGTCTTCTGCTTGTGATAATACATGTGCCGCTACTATCTCATTCCATCCTCTTCTCTGGGGGAGGCAGCGTGCCGTGCACGTCCAACCAACTGCAAATACGCTACGCATCAGATACAGTCTCCGTGGTATCAGAAGACAAAAAGAACGCGCCAGAGCACCTCTATCCTCTTCTTCCTCCTTTCCTTCTTCTCCTTCTATTCCCTCCCCCAGAGCTCAGAATAGCAACTGGTCTTGCCCCCGAGAAGGCACCAGCGGCGCATATCTCCTTGTGCACACCCTCGGCGGCGACACAGGCCAGCAGGTGAGAAGTGAGTCAGAATGAGCATGGCTGTTAAGTGCTAGCCAAGCAAGTAAGTATAAATGAGATTGGTCACTTCTAATCATCGCTCTTATGTTGCACGAAGTCAGATATAGTCATTTGCCATGCTAGTTGCAAAAATGCCGTGATGCCTAGTTGTATGTCTTCTCTTTGTTCAGGCTACATTGTATTACTATCTATAATCTTAAGTCGTACTACAAGGCTTCACTCTCACCCTAAACTTGAAAACGAGATGTCTTTATTCGATTTGAGCTAGTATGTGTACATACATTGTACTAATAGGTGGTGTACTAGTATACCAACCTATAACTAGTAATGACAATTTGTCTTGGAACCTTTGCTTATTAACAGGGTTTTACCTTAAAAGACCAATTTGCTCGGGACTGACTCTAATGTAAGCGAAATGAAATCATGTTAGAATACTCTAGCTGCTTCTACTAGGGTTTGCGTATTAATTGTTTTGTAAGCAAGAAAAAAAGTTTAGACGTATTCAGTACTTGTTAGATATAAAAAACAGGGAATCTAACAGGCAGATAAAGGTACATCCTTATTCTCTTCAATCAAGTTATTCTAACCCGGCCATTATCAAAATCGAGGCCACACACCTTCTAATTTGATACTCTGTTACTGGCTTTCTTGATTGATCATCAATATAAACACAGACAATGTTTCTAGCATGTATTTGATGTCGATTAACTTACATACAATGTCGCAGGGAGGCCTAAGGTCTAGACCAGAATATGACTTGGGCATGATGTGAGCAATGAGCTCGATTGGTAACCAAAATAGCCGGTTTTTACAAGACCTTGTAAGGGAGTTAGGCTAATTTCCGTTCTTGTATCTTTCTTCCTTCATACGTCGTGGTGCTGAACAAAGACACCGTATAATTTCATATATTCTTTTCGCTTTCAACCATTTATAACATCCCTCTAGCTCCGTCATTGGAATGAAAAGTCAAGTGTATACATTTTCTTGGCTGTACCCATAAAGGCTGGTTCAAGACAAGTTCCAGGCCCTATCCCTCGTCAAGTTGGCCTCACCAAGACTCACAGTATCTTGCTGGGTCGTGGATACAAGGCATATGATTAATTCACTTCAATGCTATCTACTCACGTTTCACGATGATATAAAGAGCTAGTAGTCATATCAAGAGGTATATAACGACTAATTGAAGAATCTAGGCCCTGCGAGTCATATAACTTGTGATATATAGACTTGGCAAGGAGATTCAACGGCTCCCACAGTTACTCTTGATTTCTTCCATTAACATTTACACTATCAACCTACGTACATACTTCTATCCCTTCATAGTTCCTGTGCCACGCTACAGAAGAACCCAGACATATACAGCACGGACCAGGATATGTCACTAAAACCGAGCGGCCTGTAATTTAATCAAACAGATCACAGCAAGGACAGAAAAACATGCAGAAAAGAGGTATAACGGAACAAAACAGGGCATGGACAGGAAAAGAAGGCCAATCGGCACCAAAAAGCCACATTTTCATATATAAAGTTGAAGAGAGAGGACAAAGTAACAACACAGTAATGGCGGATACTCATGAGTCGTCAGTTAATGCAAGTATATCGCCATTACCCAAGCATCAGTTCACAAATTAGGAAATTAGGAAATCAAGTGGTTGATACATGTTTCCCGGCTACCAAGATATAGTAATTATCGGATTATCAACTAGGCACCAGAGGCCTTATGAAGTCAACTACGGAATTGGCAAAGTCCATGTTCATTCTGGCGAGTCAACGATATTTCTATGGTGTACAGGGAGGCCCTTGATAGAGAGGGACGATTCGGTCCTAAGAAGATGTTCAGCATGATCATGATCTGAGAGGCCTCGTTGATCGCAACTAGACAGTCTACAAGCAACCTGTTGACGAAAGGAACAAACATCATTCTCAAACAAATCAAGGAACGTATAAGTCTTCTATGGATTGTTGAGCTTTACGTACTATTCTTGATATGTTTGTTTGCCACAGGTCAGAGAGCCGAGAAGATCGGAACAAAAGACATCCGCCGAAGAAATTGAAAAAAAGAAGAAGAGGATAAAACAGAATAAACCCCCTTATGGTTGCACGGAGCTAATGTAGTAATTAGAGCCACGGCCGAGCTGATTTTTAAAGAAGGCAACTCGCCCTTCAGGACTTGGCGCTGTATGAACAAGAACAAGGACTGCCCGAGCACACCAAGAAGCTATAGCAACGTGCTAAATTAAAGGCTGGAAAGCGGCATCTATGGATTTTGTGAGCCGCCTCAATGTGAACTATATTGGATGGAAAATCTGCATTTTAGTTATATCCATGATACGCAATACACAATCACACTTGTGAAAGCACATTCAATCTATTTTAGATTCCAGCCAATTCATATATGCCATGTTAGACATCCTATGTGAGGGTTTGTTTGCTTGTTGGTGATATCGAAGCGCATCATTGTCGGCAATCGACATGTGCAACGCAATTATCGGTGTCGCCCAATGTTCTGGCATTATGGCGAGATACAGAGGTTTCCAGGTGTGACTCCCATTCAGTTCGGCAACTGGCTGCGCTTGATATCAGCGCTAACTCTGCGTGAAACGTATCTGCTGGATATAAAGTTCGACGGCTTATATATCAACACGAATACGAGATTGTTTGGGTAGATGGGAAGAAAAGACACAGAACACTTGTAGAAGCTTATTGTATTCTGGCTGCGGCGATCCAAAACTCCACGAGGATATTAGAATTTGCTGTATTTGCGCTAGAAGGGACTTTGATGTTCTTTGGTCGTCCGAGGATAGAGAAAAATAGCATATATTTCTGTGTTCGTATAATAAAGTCTGCCAAAATGAAGAATTACATTGAATGCGACTATAGGCAAGGGAAAAAAAAGTAATAATAAAATGAATGTTACAATGCATACCTGGTTAAAATAAAAAATAAAAATAAAAATAAAAAGATGGTTGACCTTGACCGAGGAACCTCGATAAGATGGAATTTCTACAGGGTTCAAGGAATGTTAGCATCTTAAAGAGCTCCAAGTTTTTGTGGCACAAACCTTGGTCTTTTTCCACTTTCAAAAGGAAGGCTCACCACCTATCCCTAAACCAACTACATGGTACTATTTGTGTTTTTCTTCTCTGGAAGCATCACGCTGACATAACCAAAGCACTATCTTATATCCCAAGTAACGACGAATGAAGCTGGGTTAGCGAACACGCAAATTACTTGTACCGTGTATTTTCATGCATATTGGCCAAGTCAGCATCCTGAGCTACCACAAGGGTTTGGGGTTACGGCTATGACCTCATAGCCTTTCAATTCAATTAGTGGCTCGCATAATGAGCCGATTCTTGCTGGCGATACCGTCGTCATTCGAGAATAACAGAAACAGAACATGAATATGCATATTCCCTGTACAGAAAGGACAGTACATTTTATTGGCTATCGCGAGGTTCGAACAACCGATACTGAAGAGGGCCAGGAGCGATTTTTAGAAGGAACACACTGTGAACATGGAAAATTCTGCCGAGGCCCACTTCGACTTGTCCAATTGGTATGTGCATTCTTTGGCTAAACTTGGCTCCTGAGATGCTGCAGCACAAGTACATAATAAACGACTGATGGAATCGTGGGCTGTGAATTCAAGAGATGGCCGGAAAGAGAATACGGCAATATTCACAAAGCATGAAGCCCGAGGCGGGACCACATTGTTGCAGGCTAGCATAAGCGGGTTGCCCTTGGAGAGGCCGTTTGGCTGTTGTATTGGCCTGGCAGAAGCATCTCGCTTGGCATTCAAGAGTCTGGATGAGTGAAGTTGGTGGGAATTGTCAGCCCAGCAAGAAGGCCTGGCGGTCTTTTACGATAAAGCGAAGCATTTGCTTTTTTGCAGTGTGTTGCTGGCCGAAATTAGCGCTGAATCAGGCTGGCAGCTAGAGACTAGAAAAATGGCCCTTCTTTGTTTAGGCTTCTCCTCTCTTTGGCTATCGAAGTCAGGCATGCTTGGAGTGCTGTTGCTCAACTAATCTAGAAAGCATGGAGCACCAGCAGTAGAAAAGAAAACAAGAAACCCACTATAAAACGCGGGCGAAAACTGCATTAGGGCAAGCCTACTTAGAGGCTTCCATTGTTGTTGCATTGGATAGCTTAGGATTCAGACTATGGCGATTCAACAATAGAATCGAGCTAAGCTGACGTTAAAGTTGGCTTTTCCACATTTTGGACAAGGATATCAGAGGCAAAATCCGTGCATTGGCTCTGATTTTTCCGATTTTTCTCGGTCTTTTCCTTGGTCTCCTGTCAGTAGGATAAGAAAATTCGTCGTATCTTTTATACTTGGGGACCCAATGCTATCCTGTCGATGTTCAATGTGACGCTGATGCCGTCTCTTTTGTTCTCTCGCTAGATCCACTGAGCAGTTTAGCTGTATGTATAGTTGTATATAAAAGACATTCTTACTTGGGAAAACTGCCTATTTGGAATCGTCAGCATGCAGTAGGCGATAGGCGAGATGGGCTCGGAATTTATATATATATAGAGAACGCTAGTCGCTCTCTTGAGGCCCTCCTACATTGTTCGAAGCTTATTGAGAGACTGTCTTCATACAGGAGCAATCTGTACTTGTGTACTTATACTAGTGGCTGTTCCGTCTATAACCAAGTCTTATTCAACCCATCGACGTGGCTCATGCATACTTCGAGGTTTGCTAGTGGCTATTTGTTTGCCTAATATGAAGCTATTCGCAAACGCACCGCTTGTCGTTGTTTGCACTACTTTTGTTACTTACCGACTATGGGTCTGGGTGCTATGATGAGTACTTTGTGTTTATGCCGCAATTTGTTTCCTTTTGCATTATCCCTCTAGATATCAAGATTAAAGATATAGGACCTCTAGTTAAGGGATGCCGAACCGCAATGCATAGCCTGACGCGTATATCGAGCCATACTAAACAATTGGGGACACACGCTGTTTCTACTAGGCGAGAACAGAAATATTCATCCCTTTGAAAGCCCAGTCTTCTTGGCAACCACTTAGCAAATTCCCGAGAGGTATGATGATGGATAGACGGTGTGTATAGCTCTCGCTATAGGAAAACCCCCGATCAGATACTCTTGGTATTCTCGGTCAACTGAGCCGAGAATGCATATGGTATCCCTCTGTGTTCCGCCGATTCGAGACAGTGTCTTGATGTATATTTCTTTCCCAACGAAAGCGAAGGGAAAACAACTTACAGCTGCTTATGATCCCTTGGTGGTGTCTAGGAAAAGAGGGGAGGAAAAAAAAACCGAGCAGTGCTTTGCTTGACGACATAAAATCTCGATGCCTTCTCTCTGAAGTCCTATCGTACAATGTGGTATCCCTGCAAAGTCTTGGCTGAGTTGACCACGCTTTTAAAAGCATTCTTATTGGCTATGTCTAACAAGTTAGATTTTGACTGATATTGAACCCATGTGACCATGCATCATATTTTCACTACGTTTAGACCTATTTTTTTTCTTCTCCAAATGCTTTTGAGAATACTTTGAGTAACTTGAGCTATTCTATTTGCTCATAGCTCTTTTGTATCACCTGCCTTTTGGTACAGTTGGTCTGGACGAACTGCTTGTGTAATACCGACTATTGGTATGATATTGACGACCGGGTATGAATGTTTTTGTCTATGGCTTAAATTTACGGTCAAAGACTTGAAGGATGACTAAATCTACGAAGAACCTAGGAGCTCTGATATTGCAAGCATATTTCAGATACATCATACTTGCTTTTCGTCGCCACTTCTTTCTACTTCTTTATCTGAAGACCCCCGTGATAAGCCATGGGTATTTCAAACTTTGAGCCTCAACCAATATGCTACATAACACGACAACCAAACGGAATTTACCATGATGACCTTGTAAACAATGCTCAACGACATGGGGAAGCTTAAGCTAAGTCTACCGTGCAAGCTAACTAGGAGGCTGGCTAATCGTTTAAGCAAGGCACTTATAAGTGATTAGGCACCTGCCAGCTGTTCTTTTTTCACTCTTCTTTTTGTCTTATCATATTTGATCATGTGATTATCTAAGAAAGGGAAACACTTGTTGGTCGCTGAGTTTGAATCGTATGTGTATATTCAACTCCCTGTCTATATCAACAACACATGCCTGCTCTGCTCGCACAACTATCGTCACCCTGTTGTACGCTTCCAATAATGCCCTTCTTTGTACTACAAAGTCAAGTTTCCGCCAGTTGTCCTTGCTTATACGCTCATGACAAGGCAATGACTGGCTGACCGCCATACATATCCTGAGCAAGCCCCAGATATTACGCAGACAATGCGGCTTTGATGCCATATCCAGCATACCCATCATTTTAAACTGTGGTGTTCAAACTGCCGACATCGCCGCGTCTCACATGACTATCAAACAGTTGAGGTTTTCATCTGTACTATTTACCGTTTGTCCAAGTGTCTCATACCTGCAACTAGACTGAATATCTATGTATTTCTCTGCGTCATATGTTTCTCTTGATGTGCCGTAGAGCGTTAATAACACACGGTAATAAGGAGACAACCAATGCCGCCTTATTAAATGCAAAATGAAAGACTGACTGGCTCTAAATCGACTGCTGGGTAAACTTACAGTGAGGCTGTATCTACTCGTGTATAGTCATGTATTGGCCAAAGACATCTCACATATCTATGGTAGGATTGGGAGCATCGTCATAGTATCTATTTATCCCAACATACAACATACATATATTTCTAACTTAGGATAGGCCAAAATTGAAACATTTAGAAACAGCTCAAATGCACATTTTGTGAGCTATATGAGATCTTATGGGCTACTGCCTGAAGTATCGCAATAGGCCATCCAACGAAACACTATTGGGGAGATACTGGCAATCGAGAAATAAAACTTTGTCTTTTGGAGACTCACTATAGCATTGTTTTGTAGGTTAGAATTGTACAACAACCGGGTATTTGAAGACCTGAAATCTATTATTTCAAGGCTTTTTGAAAGCTTTTTGTGGAGGGCCGCATTGATAAATATCTAAACAAGGCGAGACAAGATATATAGATATATATACATATACAAACGAAGCATTTCTCGCTCTTTTCTCATAACTCTCATATCAGTGTTCTAGCCCGTAGGAAATCTGCTCCTTTGAAAATATCCTTAGCCTTGATTCGCTTGGCGCAGAATGTTGCATTGGGCTTTTACTAAGGATATAAAGAGACCTAAGAGATAAGTGCCATAGCTAGGCTGGGAGGAAAAAAAAAGATGTCTAAGAACTGGAATCTACAAAGTTTGATCGACCAAGAAGAGAATATATATCTACTAGTTGTCTTGTATGTAGATTTGGAGAGTCGTCACTTGATAGTTTTAGAAACAAAATGCACGTAAAAAGAGCACATTGGCGCGAGTGTTTGAGATATTTACATGTATGTGCATATGGATATGTGTATAAACGAAACGGATCTTTTTTTACAATGCCGGTTTGGTTCAAATAGTGGGCGATGGCTTCTTTTATATTGAAAAAATGGCAATCAGCTATAAAAAAGCCCAACGCTTGATTTTTTTTTACCTTTGGATGCATGGCTGCCAGACCATCCCACCCATTTTCTAGATTTTGTATGTATAGAATAAATGATACTTCAAGTATATATGTTGTATATGGCGGTAGAAGAGAGTATTTATATTGTACTATTAAGAATATATATTTTGACGTCATAACGTATATGATGAGTATAACTAGTTGGTACATAAATACATACATCTGCTCTAAAAAGCGCCCTTTTTACTAGTGCTCAGATAGAATTATAGTGACTCTTTTCCGAACTAACCGCATATAAGGTACAGATATAGCTTCATAGTAGACCTTGATTTATGACCCACCTACACAGCCCGATGTTATGTGAGACCTGTATACAATCACCAATGGGAGCAGAGCAAGCATGGGCTAGATCTCCTTCGTATGAAAGAAATATCTGGTAGAGAGACTGCAAGTCATGGAAGTGGCTCTATAAGCAGGTGAGTGTCAAATCACAAGCTATTGCAACGACGGCAGCTGTACAATTAGATTGGACTGGCTGCTCCTCAAGGTCCATATCTTCTCATACTTCGAGAGGATTCTAATGAGGATATTGGGCTATGATGAGTCTACTAGCATTTCTGGTAGTATTACTACGTAACGTCAGACATCATCTTTCTGACAGAAGACACAATAATGAGAAAGGACTTGGATACAATGCAGAATATATCGATATCTAGCTAGGTTACAGTATCAACCAGCCGTGATCATACTATAGACCTGACTATCTGCTGCAAGATCATCAGACCCAAGCGTAGAATATCGTTGTCACGGCCGAGACTATCACCCAGCAGTGATTATCAAATACACGATGATAGACAAAAAACATAATTAGCAAGACTAGTCTCAGAAGGCCTCAACATATTGATGCCAAGAAACGGATTATCATTGACGGTGAAAGGTTCGGATTTGATTTACACAAGTTTGGGATATATAATCACTGTAGGCTGTCACGGGCAGGATGACTTACGGAGCAGATAGCCTGTAATTTAGCTATAAGATCGGTGTATTGGCCGCTGAAATCCAGCTTTGTATATTATCATATCTGAAGCCCTTGCATATCTTTTATAACACCCTTTTGGTCTTCGCTTTTATCCTGGCTAGGACGATCCAAACAAAGCAAGAGATCGCAAGACAATCAATAGCCTAGAAGACGACTGGGCAGATAGCATAATGGCTGTAGAAAAGGAAAAGAGAAAAAAAAGTATCCCAATGAAAACTCTTCATGTTTCTCTGCAGGAAAGAGCGGTCTACATTTAGCGATATCGACATCCTAGTCAGTCCGGCGTATAGATATTAGTGTTAGTAGTGGTGTAGATGCGACTCGAGCAGGCCGATTTAGTGACCCTTACTTGGGGATAGTGAAGCTTCTTGACTGAGGTTTACTGGCTATATGAGTGGAAAGGACTCGGCCGGCTTGGCCTCAAATGCAAGATGAAAGATGAGAGACCGGTTGAAACTGCAACAGTAGTGTATGAGTAGTGAATGAGTGATTGTTGACATCATAGGGCCAAAGAAAGGGTCCTGTTTGTCCAAGGGCCACAGAGGGATCATAGCGATTCATGCTTCTGATTTACGTCCAACTAGCTGTACAAAGTCATATAGAGAGAGATATATAGCTGTATATATAGATGTAGACATATAACTAAACATCGATAGAAAGGCCTGAAAACGCCAAACTAACACCCACCCCCCTAATGGAGAGCCCGGCTAGTCTATGACATATAAAGTAACACTGTTACATTTAGTGAGCGGCTCCAGCTTGTGATAGTTGGTTTCCCGATTTGTGCGTGCCGGCCTCTCTACCAGCTTCATCTTAGCCTGTTTTGTGCCTCTGTTCTTAAGGGTATCTCTGAAGGTTTTTTTTTCCTGCTGTTCATTGTTTTCTCATTTGATCTAGGGTTCACCGACTTTCTGAATGCGACATCGTTATTAGTAAAAGTAGTGATTGCATATAGAGCATGGCCAAGTTTAAGAGCTATGTATCAAGACGGCATACGAGGTATTGAAGCAATAAGCTTCTGTGTGTAAGCTTGGAAGATTGGCTCCAGGCCATCTCTACCCTTCTTTAGCATATCATGTCTTGTGTGTACCTTGATACACTACTGTATATTTTTATGCTCTATTAATGACTGAGTGCCCCTCTTTGACCGTATTTCTTTATTTTCTTCTTTCTATTTCCTTCTGTATTTTTTCTCATTACCTTGTCTTTGTTCTCTGTAAACCCTGTTGCATCATGTCCAGTGCCCTGTAACGGCGTCTGCTTGAGGCCACGGTCCCCAACCGACCAGCCATGCAATGTGATCAGAAGACGCTCGGGTGGGTGCTTATATTCATGTATGATATGTGCTGTAGGGCAAAAGCATCGGACATGTATGTATATACAAGATGCTGCCATTACAACGCTGGTGCTGGGCCACATGCGCTGTTTGCTGCAGCAAAAGCTAGACAAAGATGCACAGCAAAGAGAGAAAACAGAGTTTCTCAAGAGCCTGAGGAGGAAGATGGTGCATTGTAATATACCAGGGCACGGCATAATACGATCTAGCAACGCAACTAGCCTGTAGCGTCTTGCTGTCACTGCTGCCAGGAAATGACGCCCGTCAAGGTGTAATATGAGCACACCGGTATGGGATGCTATGCGGATGGATATCACGACATACATATTAACTCACACAGTCTACACAGTACCAACAATACATATCTGCCTCCATTTTTGGAGGTCCGGATTTTAGTACATTTTTTCCCATATATTACATGCCGTAGTGATGGTGTAATATGTCCGGCTGACCATACTAAGCAATATTCCTTGATTGATTGGTCTTTATAGTAGCTGGGCTAATGTAAAATACAGCCATGTTGCATAAGTATGTATACGCCAGAAAACAATTGTTGCATAACTACAACGTAATCAAGGGCCTATTCACTAGGCCAGGCTACTAGCTTGGTATATATCAAACTGGCAAACAATCTGGAAAGAGCTTGCATTCTCGTCATCGCCCACCAAATTTATATCTGCAGCAGACCAGAATGGAAATCAAGGTAACGATGAATCGGGCCCGACGGCTTCGTTTATGCGGCCCGGAATACTCCAGTATCACGAATACCGGATACTTTCCTGTTCTTTCGCTATCAGTCCCTCGTTTATAGATCTCTCCCTGCATTGTTACGGGACTAGAGATCCTGTTTAGTTCATAATCAGTATATCCTTTTGGGATACCTGCTTACGCGAACTCTATAATGAGAATAAACGCTTTAGTACTGCTACGCTGTCGAATCTAAGTAGCAGAAAGCTCTAGAAACACCACATCGAAGTTAACGTGATGCTACTATGAGGAATCAAGTGCAAGTAGAACAAATCTCGAACGGGCTCACCGAGTTCATGGATACACATATCTTCTCAGACTCTAGTCTCGCCACTTGTATGTTGTACACAGCCATGTAAATTTGCCTATTCCCCAACCACAGCCACATATATGATCTGTGCCTAGCTGACTGGACTTCCTCTACACAGCAGGTAGCTGCGTAGGACGAGGCTATCTGGCAGGTTTGACAAAAACATGTCGTTATTAGTGTACAATGATGTTCCATGTCTTAAACTGTAAAGAATGAAATACAACCTGTGAATAATAGACAGAGACTTGAGATGTTTCGTTGCTAATGATGCAATCTGATCGTGCTTCATATATACGTATCTATTGTGAAGTCAAGATGTACCAGTACGAAAGCCGCTACTTCACATTTAGTATATATCCCCGAATGTGGCTCTGTGGCGTTTTGCATCTCGGCAGGCTTCGAGATGCTGGGCCAGCTAGTTTGATGCTGTGCATTCTTAGTACAAACCACTTCACTATACATATAACACAGTACATAAGCCCTACCTTGGACCTATTATGATATGTTTCCGCGGAGGAATTCTATTGTGCTGTGTTGAAGCCTCATTGGTTGGAAAACATATGGTAAGCGCCATGATTCAGCCATACTATATCTGCTATGCGAAGAGTTCGTGGGCTTAGGTGTGGCGGACATAAGCTCATATGAGGAATAAAAATAAAACCGGAAATATTGGTTCTGGATAGTCACGTTACTAACACCAACATGCAGTCATCACAAGTCGTGTAAGGATACTTTATGTGCTCACTATCCTGTACTCTGTTCTTTAACTGTGAAGTTGCGGATCGGTATAAAGAGCACTTAATTTGCTAATCTGATGGGTATTGAAAAAGAATACTACTTGATAACTACTCGCAATGGGAAGAAATAGTTTGTTTAAATGTATGTATGTATATAATACTATACAGTGTAAAATTCAAGGTATACATAATGTTTCCTGAAATGTATAAATTAAATTAACCAGCTGTCTACCGACGATAAAGCTGGATAGTTGGGTTATACTAGGAAATTTGATTTTTGAAGTACAGAAGCATAGTATATTAGACGGTGTAGAGCTGCTACTGTACTTACAGATGGTAGAAACAGCGCCTAATTTCTTACTCACAGTACTATGGCGGGGGAAAACGGACCGGACTTCCTGCTGCTAGTATACTTATACATACATGTAGGCTTGTACGTGCATGCATCGGATGCAGTCTTTTTATGCTTTGCCATGCTGGCTAGCGTCAAAGCTGACACGGCACAGATGGTATTTGGATTTAAACAGAAAAGAGCTAGAAACACGACCCAGGTGGAGGGGTGCCAACGTTGGCCATGGCCGGTCGACAATGTTTGTATATGCCGAGTATCTACGACGAAAGAAACGAAGAAGAACGGGAAGTCTAGGTTATCTTGATACGTGCTATACGTCATGATAGATGCAGCACAAGATACGAACCTCGACTGAAGGACCTCCTGACATATATAAAAGAGGAAGAGAACATGCTACCCACTGCCTCTCTTTCGGTCCCCTTCTCTTCTCCCCTCTTTCTACAACGAGCAAGCCACATAATGCTCCGCAGTAACGAGTGGCTCGAGGCGAAGGGAAGTAAGTGTTCATGCGGAGCTTGGAAGACCTAGCTCCTAGCAGCCTGTATCATGGCTTGTTCTGGTGGTAGTTCTATCTGGATGGATGAGTATTGATCCCATGACAACGCCATTGCCTGCTTTCGAGTTGGACGATTTATGCATGATGAAGATGTACAACGGGTTTAGGGGCAAGAACAGAGAAACACAGCTCCCGGTAAGCATATAGTAGAGCTCATGATTGTTGTGGCTTGAAAACTTGAGAAAACCTTTCTAGTTGGTTCTTATCAAAACGAAATATACATGCACATAGACAACTACCGCGAGAACTGCTAATTCCGGGATATCTACTGATCTACCGTATTTTCTCTTCTCTCAAATCCGGTGTCTCCCCGAGTAAAAAAAAAAGAAGGTATTGGGAATGGAGGGGGGCGTATGAACTCATAAATGGGTGTCCTTTTTTTTTCTTCTTCTCTTTCTTTCTTTTGAGGATCACTAGCTGACCAATCTAAAGCAAAAAGCCATATCAGCTCTACTATTTGTCGGATCGTGGGAAGGCGCCAAACTAGACCTGGATTACCTCAAGATACGCTTCATGCCCAACGCTCACCGAGTATTTGTCTATCATCGTGATACTGATATAATTTAGCATCGCACTCATGGATACCACGGCCAAGATATACACAAACCTTTACCAACAGCCATATATTCTACATGGAATTATAGTACAAATGTGTAGTGACGAACCCTCTATATATTGCTCTTTGGCCCAATCTACAGTCTGACCACACCCGTGTCACCATATTAATACAGCGCTGTTACAGATTAGACACTATGACTTGTGGCTCCTAGGGCCTGAATACCCTGCTATATACTGATCCCTGTCGACATGCTGGCACGGATTTGTTTGATAACCAAGAGAAATGATTCCATAGCTCTTAGTCACGATGCAGACATGCAACGTCTATTGTATGGTGCCACCAAGGCAAGCTGCTGCAGGATAGGATGGACGTAAGTAATCGTTGGCGTGCTGAAGCCTCACTTTTCGACGACACGGTGCTTGCTTCTTATCTTGAACTCTCTATCTGTACTTACATATAGATCATACATCATGTGCCGAAGATCATCGTTAGCTGTATTCCATCCCTGGGACAATTCTCTTGGTATGGCTCTCATGCATATATCGATGTATAACTATATCAAATATGGCTGTACAGATATATATAGCTAATGTGTCCGTTGTCGGATGTGGCCCATCAACATAGAACTAGCAAGCTCATTAGACCATTACCTCTGTACAGATAGACAGCATACATACGATCTGCATTAGAACTTGTACAAACATGATGACCATCTCTCTCTTATACAGATTCAACAAGCGGTGTGCTACAAATACGGGCAAGAGGGTTTCCCCTGTCACCAACATATAGCAGCCCTCGTGTGATCAGTTTAGTAAATTTAGTAGCTAGAGTTTGGCCCAAAGATCCGGGTCAAGTAAATCAAGGTTGTGACTGCTAGCTACTGTTTTGCTCTTGTTTTCACTAGTCTATTTGTGACTGCTGTAGTGCTGCGACATCTATTCTTTTCACTAGCAGGGGGAGGGTCTATCCCGAAACTAGGCTTTCTTTTGCCCCGGTTAGTCCATATCATGTATGTAAGTTTGCAGTGAGACATTACGTTTCGATTTATCACAGTACACAAGTGGTTTACCAATAGTACCAAGGCTTATATAGTGCTAACACCTAACCTGTCCGGATGGCCTTTGGAGCCCAAGAAACTAGTCTGCTCACAGTAGATATTCTAACTTGAAGTTTCTAGATAATTTCGTCTCTTTGACAAGAGGTCGTCTTGGCTTCTGGCAGTGAAGCCATGATTACAGCGTGAGTCTCCTCGACGAGCCCTTGAAAATACACAATGTTCTTACAACTCACCTTGTCTGACAGCGCGTATTCTTTCTGGAAACCATGCTGATTTGCCGTGTGATCTGCAAACTCACATATCTATTAGCATAGCTCTTAAAGCCATTTGTACTCTGCAAGGCTAGAAACATATGTCGTTTGAAACTTATAGAGCATGTTTTCTTTGCATGATCTCTATGACTATCTACACATGTGTATCACATGGTCTCCGGTCTAGACTGCCGTCTCATGGACAGGTCCAAATACTTTTACATTGGTTGGGTCTTAGACACAAGTTTCGAAAGTACAATAGATACGTATTTGCATCAACCGCTCGCTGGAGACTCAGTTTAGCTTGTCTATATGGTTATAAGGGGTATGTGGCATGTTGATATGGGCCATAACTGCTAGATGATACATATCTACAGCGTAGAAGGTAGATTTTATTGTGTTTCTGGCCCTCTTTCTTCTTCACAATGTCAGCCGTGCATACACTTGACATATACACATCTATAGACAATCTCTAACTTCCTCTGTGCAAGCTCGCCCAGGATATACCACAGTTTCAAGAGCTGATTCTCAGCGAAAATAGCATGTTATATTGAGACCAAGCGAGAAAAGCGAAGCTACACTGCAGCGACAAACATGCCACTTTATATATGCCCAGACAGACAGTCGAGATTATACTATATGATAGGAAAGAATAACAGTGAAAGGGAGAGCAAAAAGCCTTCCTGCCGATCACAACTCGCTTTCAGCCCGAATCTCAATTTTCAAAAACTGACTCCATGTCCTCCAATCAATTTCTCATCACACCGTCCTACCTCTTCGGTTTTTGGTGCCGATACTACATCAAACGGGACACTTTCACACGGATCCCTCCCCCTAGTAGCTGTATCATGGGACATCTCTCTCTCTTTCTCTCTCTCTCGAAAGAAGGTCCCTATCGCTGACAATGTGCGCTGGCCCATTGTTACATGTGATGCTATCATGGAATATCTGTACATTGCACTGGATGATCCCAAATAAGGAAACCCACACCTCCGTCCATGCTTACCAACAATCACTATTTAAACGATATCTTTTGCACAGAATGTCTCGGATTGGTTATATCGGTTTGAGGCCCGCCTGGCTCGATTGAAATTTAGCATCACTATGCGGTTTGGCAGTAACCCTGCCGGATACTAACCCTTGAAGTGTTTGTATGAGCCCTTTGGACTTTGACTTTGGTGACATGAATACTTGACACAAAAACTATTAATGTTGTTGTAGAATACTAAAAGATGAAGACGTTTAATGGGCCTCGAAATACAATATACGTGGTCTCTGATTTCCTTATCTTGAGCAGGCCACGACGACAACACAGCAACTTGGACTTCTTCTTTAGCTTATTCAACGTAGCTGATCCTATAATGCAGAGCAAACGCCTACATACTGGTAGGACGAATCATAACAAGATGGCTTTGATATCTGCATATGTGCACTTATCCTGCCGACGCTCATATCATGGTAGATATTCCTTTAGGTTTTCCTCCACTTGGCGAATAGAGCGTACATATAACTACACTTGTACAGTGCCCATACCAACAACATATATGTGTATGATATAGTTATGGTACTTTCAGACATCTTTTATATATATGAATACGAAGATGAGACTGTCTACTTCCTGAATGTCAAATACAACGACCTTCAATCTCCTTGATAACTAACATGGAATTCCAACAGCATGTTATTGCTCATCAACAGGTCGTTATAGGACATTGTCAATATTGCAAACGGTGGTATGATGGGCTTGGTTTTCTACGTCGTGACAATACATATGCTGTTTGTATACAGTATATATATTACCCTGCAGCGTGAGGAACCGGCTTGCGGTACCGGCCGACCCCTTGTACATCCGTAGTTCCCTCTTTCTCGTTGTTCTCTCCCTATTCTGAGTAGCCTACAGGTAAAGCCTGACCACTTCACTGCTTGGGCGACTCAGCTAGAAGTATCTGAGGACCAGTCAGTTGCATTGGGCTTTCCTTGCCTCCATCTCTCTCGAGTCTCTGGCTTCCATTCCGCGTTCTTTCAATATTGTCAACATGGCCTACGGGTTGACAAACGAGGTGACCGCGCATGTCAGCTATTTTGTGATGGTAAGCCATATCGTTTCCTCTTTTTGGGGGGTTGTGATGTCTACGTGTCCCTCAGAACATCTTGGCTGCGTGAGGATGTCCTTCGGGGAGAGGAAAGGAGCAGGTCTCCAAGATCCGTGTTCTGACAGCATAAACAGATGCGGGATGTTTTAATTTCCATTCCTATCACAAAAGAGAGGCTTCTCAGATGTATATATGGGGGTGGTGATGGTAGTAATGCAAAGGAAGCCTTCCACCGTGGCTAGATAGAGGCCTGACCACTCTGGCAAAGACTGCAAGAATAGAAGGGGTGTTCCTGCCGACTTGGTTGAATACTACCATTCGAAGTAGCAGTCCTAGACGAATTCGACAGTTTGGCAAATTCGAGGCTTCAACTTTCTACGCGTGCTGCCGACCCGTGAAGCCGCGGACAGACAAGATGCTGGTGATGTATCGAAAAATAAAAGAAGAAGAAGAAACATACTCGTACAGTTGTATAATGTATACCTGAGGCCGAAGAGCGGCATGCTAGCCATGCGCTAGGAACAAAGTAGCAGTGGTAGACAAAGTACATACATCACATATGTAGCTAGCTATAGCTACAGAGGTATAGTACGACATGCAGGAACATATCGAGCTTTCCCAAGAAGACAAAAAGGTTGAGTCCATGCGGTAATTCCATGGAACGCACGCACCAACTATGCTATGCTGGCTGTATTGGTATGTA
The DNA here is from genome assembly GCA_004009845.1 of Davidsoniella eucalypti. Taxonomy (NCBI): domain Eukaryota; kingdom Fungi; phylum Ascomycota; class Sordariomycetes; order Microascales; family Ceratocystidaceae; genus Davidsoniella; species Davidsoniella eucalypti. The sequence goes on along the minus strand of RMBW01000059.1, from coordinate 30,287 downwards.
GATGCTACAATACCTTTGCTTTTTCTTGTCTTCGCTTGCCTAAACTGCACCACAAACAACGACAAGACTAACATCATTGCAGGTTAGCCATATTTAGGTTATGGACGGGTCATCGCTTGGTCCACCAAGCCGGCGAATCGAGAGCAACCCATAGGCGACTTGACCACGGATCTCGCAGCTCACGATCCAACGCCCATGGCCAACATGAAACTTTGCGTGGGAGATGGTCGCAAAGCAATGATCTGTTGCTGTGACCTAGCAGTACACCCCGAGTATGACAGTGATAAACGGAACAAACAGTGCTTGGCCCGAGTCTGTCGATATAGCCGAGATAATCGTTACAAGGACTGACCGTCCCATATGTCAATAGCTGTATCACATCACCGGTGACAACGACAACTCAGGACCAGCATCGACCGATCAACACCCAACAAGTGCCAGACCGAGGCGACGATGGCTTGGAAGTGCGGTTTGCGTGGACTCTACGCCTCATTGCTAGAGCTGTTCGGTGACAGCTCAGTCGGTGACGAAGTTCTGCATTCTAGGCGAGCTGGCAGGCCAAGTGCTACTGGGTTGCCGCTATTTATACTTGCTTTTATTCTTCTTTTCCCTGGGTTCTTCACCGCCAGAGGGCCGCTGGAGCAAGAAACAAGGCAGGAAAAAGGAAGGAATATCAGAAGGTAGGCAGAGGACCTGGCCGAGGAGGAATGAAGCTTTGTTGGCTGATCGTCAGGACCTTTGACAGCGCTGTGTCCCAGAAATGCAAAACCCTACGCAACTCAACAAAGAACATAGCGAGTCTTGTTAGAGTTTCTCGAGAAAAATACACCAAAAACCGTGTATTCCGTACTTGGTCAGGATCCCCCGTCTTTTCCATAAGGTGTAGTAGCTTCTTCCTGCTCGATTTGCAGGGTCGCAATATTACCTAGGCATATTATAGCCCTTTCTTTCGTCGGGCACTACCTATCATGAATAACCATACCAACCGTCAAGTACGGGATGCCTGTCAACTAACTTTAGACCGACACGTTGGTGCTTTGTATAGGGCAGAAGCAGCGTTGGCAGCGATCTGATCAGTGCTCTTCAGCACTATGACGTTGGCCGTCCACTAAAAGACCCTTACAGCCGATACCAAGCAGCAGTACACTATGTGCATATTGGCTTCGGGGGTTGCTAGTGGCCGTTACCACTGGAAAAACTGTATAGTTGCGCTGTTGGCAGGACCGTGCCAGTGATCGAACCCCGGGCATCTGAAGTGCGTACTTGGGTCGTTTATTCGGACTCCGTGGAAATCTGAAGAAAGAAGAGGCCATTGTTATATGTAGTTATAGGTGGTCGGCGTCGTATGATCTTAGTGATTTAGGTAGACGTTAAATATAATCAAATCAAATCAAAGGTAAACGGCAACAACTGGTTTCACATCAATGATACCCTCCCAAATATTTGGTTTTGCTGTTTTAGCCCCAGCTAGCGACAAAGACAACCACACAGACACTGGATGGGATGCTGGAAGGCGAAGGACAGGGCACACTCTTCCCGTTATCCATCAAGTCTATGATGGGCAAACACCGGTCTACAGCCTCTACTTGACTGTAGACGCCATGCTCATAAGTCTTTGGTGGCTACAGCACGAAACAGCCCGAAGAGAAAACAAACAAGACTTACATGACTGCTCCAACATGCATATGTACTTGGATCTGCTTGGCTTACACACCTGGTATTCCAATCTCTTTTTATGAATATTCCAAAATTTGCTCGAGGTTTCCAAGAAAAGAGGCACTTGAAAGAACGACCCTTGAGGCCTTGATCTTAGAATCTCAAATACTTTGCCTTAAAATGTTGGCAGCCCAGCTTGCGGCTATCGCGAGATTTCTGCCCAATGCATAGAGAGGGGGAGGGTTTGGGCATGCACAAGGTTTTTTTCCCATCTTTTTACATGGGAATACTTTTCCGGCTCCTTTCGTGTCAACGAACTATTGGAAGATTCGACGAATCACGAACACACATAAAGCAATACTTGCCAATCTCACTTGCATTGACCAACCTAAGCGACCGATATCGAACGGCCGATTCGACGACCAGATTAACCCTAATTCGTTAACACAGTGCCAGATAGATGCACAATCTGTGGAAAAGAGCTTGTCCGCTGAGTTGTTCATCCATTACAGGATCTATGCACACGAAGTAGAGCATACCGTGAATCGATAAAAAGAGGCCAGCAGTGAACTACGACTCCTAGAGGACTCCAAGAAAACAGCAGGCAGCTTTGAGCTCCCACTGTAGCGACTATGTGCCTGCATCTCTGTGGCATTGTGATTGGCCTTGCTTTTTGCATAGTATTATATGTATATATTTCACAACAGGGTTGCAGAGCGTAGTACAAGGAACAGCAATGTCGACGAGAAGGTTTGGCCTCGTAGAGCGCCGAGGTGTCGATATCCCAACTATGAAAGACTGGCGTGGCATAGTGTCCACACCGGATAACACACGCAACAGTCCGTGTTACGTGGTGCTGTGGCTTATTAGACTCGCATGGGATGTCGATGTATCATCAAAGACATGCGTGCTGGCAAATATGCGGAAATAGTCACACTTTGCTGCGAGTGAGACGTCTCATGGCAGTTGGATATAACGCCTGTCGAACTGGACGACTAGTACGGCACCAATCACCTTCTTTCTCCTACTGGCGCTTCAGTGGGCAGGGCAGAAGAGGCGAGACTGGAATGCCCTACCACATCATGACGTCGTTGCATCGGCGCCGGAGCCGTGTGAGTGGACGGGCGTGCATCTTCGACCTCCGTAGAGAGAAACGGTAATGTCGGGACAATACTGGCAACCCCGAAAAGAGATTTTCAGCGACTTCTACGCTGGAGCCATCGAGAGCAAATGTAACGATTATATGTGTTGCAGCACAAAAGAAAAGAAGAAAAAAACTTATACAGGGATTCAAGCCTTCACCGCCAGATGGGGACCTTCGATGGACGCATTAGACCCATCCCTCTTAACCTTGTGTTGGACCAGATTTTCTGGCCCAAGAGTAGCAGCAGCAAAGAAGAGTTTTCTATCAGATTGAAAAATCTGTTGGTTTCACCGTCTCGGGGGCAGACCTCTTAGCAAATGAATGGGAGGGGGTGCATAGAGGGCAGTCCGTCGATGCTTGGTAATGTAGGCAAAGTGTAGGAATAAGCAAGTGAAGCTTCTTTAGGATTTTTTATCAAAGAAAAGGAAGAAAAGTTTTATCTCCCTGCCTGCTTCGTTCTGTGTGTCTATCGAGGTTTTGGTTGAAGGAGCCCGCAGAAGAAGACGGCTAGATGTAGCCAAGTGGACATGGACTACAGATGAAGGCTCTGGATCCTAAGCTTCCCTATAAGAAACGAGCAAGTGGCGAACCAACGATCGTCTCAGGTCTATCAGTACGCTGCCCTGCTGGCTCTTTGGTCTTTGATAGTGGAAGACTAGATAGTGAGAATATATCTTCACATACCATACTATGTCTAGTCTCTTCGATATATATCGCCAGTCTCTATGATTCTATAACTCGGGCACGTGCAGCCCGGGAAGCGATAGTCACACCCCATCGAGAGCTGGCACTTCAAGTTATCACGGGAATAGACGAAATCGGAAATCAACCCTCACTCACCGCTGCTTCCGAGTCGCCGTCTCAGCGGCCAGTTTCAGTAAAGGTGGATGTTCCATCCTAGAGATCAATAACAACACTCTTTGCTAGCCGTTATAGAGCCAAACAGGATGTTGAATAGTCGAAGAAGGGGGATCTTAGTCGCCAGACAATATTAGCCAATGTCAGACATGGCCCACAAAGACGGAGCAGACGGCGCAAAGTCTTCTTGGCCCGTTAGCCTCTTACACAGGCAATATCTCGATCATCTCTCTGTAAGGGCGTATGTTTGTGTGTGGCTTTTACAGCGCATCATCTGTATTCCAAAGGTGATATAAAGGGAACAGTTTATAGTATAGTATCATTTGTTTACACTACTTTGGAGGATATGGTGGAACCACAATGACTAATACCTTATTAGTCAACGAGGTCTTCATGGTTACATCTGCCCAGGATATAGAAGCTTCTCTCTGACTACCAACATCGTCACTTCCGCTAGTCTGTTTGCCCAAGTCAGGCCCAGCCCAACCCAAGGTTGTAGGACTGATCAGTTCTCACTCCCACTGCCCTAACGCTACGTATGATGATACCAGAACCGCCTGCGAACAAACAGCGGAAGAGTGCTACCTTGATGGAAGAAAAAGAAACAGAAGCAGAAACCAGTACAAGACGGCTAGCCGTGTGGGACCGTAGACATTGTAATCGAAGGCCTAGATCGTCGAGTTTGTTTCGCTTGATATGGATTCTGGGTGACTTGGTGGAGCTCTTCGTGGGATAGAGTCCGGACAGGCCTGAGAATGAGCTGGCAAGCAAACTAGCTACGGCATTGAAGCGAGAACAAACAATTGTAATATTATCGAGGGCTTTGCCTGTTCGAGAAATGAAGATAATAAACATGGACTATGTCTTCTGTCTCACCTCGAAAAACAGACACGCAGAGAAGAAAGGAAACCCCCTTTATTATACGGCTATAATCACACAAGAAGCTACGCTCAGATGTTGCATTGTATAGAAGTCATGCGGATAAATGAGGGCATGTTTCCGACTTAGACGAGGAAAGACTCTGCTGTTCATGTAGCAATCCTGCTGGCATCAAAATGCAGCAAGTGCGGCTCTAGCAAGCATGCCGAATATCACTGAATTAGGGCTTGTGGATGTGATATATGGAGAGTAGGGAACAAAGGGCTTGCAATGGTCTCCATCCCACAATATCTGCAATTAATGGGCTGATGCTGCATTTCAGGGTTGGCTAGAATACAGACTGCTCTGGGTTAGGTTGGGTCATGCAAGCCATTAGTGTTGTACACAGCCGATATAGAGTCTATGGTGAGACAACTATCTAACAAATACTATCTAACAAATTAGTTTCGGGCATCTCATAGTAAACTTGCGACTATTGTATCTGTATGTTGAGTATAGCGGCTACATGAGTACATGTTCACAAAATCAAGTACATATTGTTTCAGACACGTAGTGTATGCTTCTATATTCTATGATATCACAGCCCTACGTATGTAGCTATTTATGTCAAAATTTCAAGGCCTCAACCCGCTCCAGCTAGCATTGTCAATAACAGTAGTTATCGTTTATAGTATGAAGCTGCTAATAGCAAGTAGCTCTTGATAGAACCGTAGTAAGACAAAGATAGTAGCGATATCTACCCTTCCGTAGCATTTAAAGCACCGGGGAGATAAGTAGTAATCATTATCTGAGATCAAGCCCCAAGATGCTTTTGCTCACGAATGTGTCTATAGCATCAGGTGGTATGTGGGCTTAAGTTCCCGTTTAGTCGAATATGATATCAAATATGGCACGAGTTTGTGCAGATGCTCACCTCAACTCATTACTACGCATTACGGTAACTAAGATACGATACGGCTATTCTATATGGATACAGAACTTAGGCTACTCACAGCTAGATAGTATGAATGTTTGGTATTGTCTTGATGGCCATAGTGCGTCTAGACTTTAGTAGTGGCGATCAATATTGGCATCTACTCGCGGTTGGGCTGATTTACTATATATGGTATCAGCTGGATTAACCAACCATTAACAAGTCTTTCATGACTTGATTGGTAATAGTTATATGCTCATATTTATTTTTCTTGTTAGCTTTCTATCATTCAGCTATTCATTCCAACTTCTTTTCATTCACGATATGTTGATGTTGGATGTTAGGCCTCGGTATTTACAACCCTAATATGATATATTCTATATTAACCCTATCATACGATGGCTCCTCAACTAAAAGAGGAATGTCAACAATTTGTAATGTATTGACATATATTAGGTACTCTAGCTATCAACACCCGTTCAACAGCTGATCACACGCTCACATCAGACCAATTTCTATAACTATACGGGAACTGCTCACTTGGGTACCCGAAATTTGGGCTCTGTTGCAGTGCCCAAGAAAGTGACATCTGATCAACTATAGCTCCTATTTCTATTGCTACCCATGACCTGACGCTGTCTGAGTATTCTTTAAAGGTTCCTTGCCCGGTGCTTTATGGAAACCTTGATTTGATTTCTCTAGAGTCTATCTCACTCTATAAATAGTATCAAACTTAAAGCCTTCCTTGATGATGTCTTTCTGTTTCCCGTTTCCCATCCGCGATGGAGGTTTTGATTCTTCCAGTACAGTCTCATCTTCGCCAACCTGGAAGAGCCAAATCAAGCAACGCGTTGCCTTGCCGGTATCTCTTCCTTCAGAAAACCCGACGCCGTCTTATTGGGTACGCCAGGCTTGTGATGCTTATAGCGACAACTCGCTTCCAGAAACTGCGGACATTGTTATCATAGGCAGTGGAATTAGTGGCGCTCTAGTAGCATGGAATTTGCTCAATGGAGATACCACTAAGCCGAAGCCTAGCATCCTCATGCTCGAAGCTCGTGATATATGCTCCGGCGCTACAGGCCGAAATGGTATTACTCTAAATACACGAACATATAGATAGAGCTTGCTTTACTAACTAATATATAGGTGGGCACACGAAAGGAGCCGTATACTTTGGCTACACGGGTCCGGGCGACAACGACGAAGTCCTCAAGATCATCAAACTACAGGAAGCCAACATCCAAGCACTCCATGATATAGCCGCCGAGCTCAAGATCGACTGTGGACAGGAGCAGTGTGATACACTCGATGTCTACTACAATGCTGAGACCTGGGAAAGATCCAAACTGTCAATCCGTCAGCTTGACGAAGATACTAAAACGTCACCAGGAACTCAACACAAGGCATTCGAATCTAGCGAGTTCCCATCGGACCGACAATGCTTCATATCCTTGGATGGCCGCAAAGTACACGGTATTGCCGAGTATGGCGCTGGTCGAATGGCCGGCTACAAGCTTGTACGAGCTATTCTTGACAAGTGTGTTGAAAGAGGTCTTCGTATAGTCACCAGGTGCCCAGTCACAGGTTTATCCCCCAACGTCACAGATGAAGGAGGTGATTCATGGAACGTTGAAACTCCTAGAGGTATTGTCAAGTCTACACAGGTAGTCTTGGCAACCAACGGCTACACGGCCAACGTACATCCAGCCTTTCACAAAGCAGTCATTCCTGTCCGTGGTGATATCGTGGCCCTTCGTGGCGGATCAAGAATCGAAGATGCGATAACCAATCGTAGCATGAGCTTCATATACACCGAAAACGATTTTGAGTACATGGTTGTACAGCCGGCCTCCGAGTCAACTAGTGGCCGGTCAACATTTGTCCTCGGGGGCGGCCTTTCATATGGTAAAGATGGCGTGCTACCCAGCTTTGGGACTACTGATGACTCTTCACGAAGTGAGCCTACCCAGGAATACCTGACCAATCTACTTCCCGATGTCTTTGGGCCGAACTGGGGCGACGATGCTCCCGAAGGTCGAGTGGATGTTGGCTGGTCCGGAATCATGGGTTTCACTCTAGACGAAGCGCCGATGGTCGGGCAGGTACCAGAAAATCCGGGTCTATGGGCTACTGTAGCGTTTCAAGGCCATGGAATGGCACTGGCACTCAAGTGTGCGGAGGCATTGGTGTGTATGATTAAGGGCGAGGAGGAGAAGCTAAGTTGGTTCCCGCAATCATTCCGGCTGACGGCTGAACGACTGAATACGGAAGAGTTTTGGGATCGGTTCGATAAGGTGCCGGTTTCCTAGTATGAACGAAAGGAGCTATTAGCATATGTCTTTAACTCAATGATGGTCGCCTTGACTAGGTATAGGTTTCTTGGTCTTTTGTTGTTCTGCATAGGTTGTCGTTGCGACAGACCAAATTTGATCTGGTCTGTTGCTTGCTTAGTAGTGTCAGTACGCAGCCAGTAGTTAGTATACGGCGAGGACCACCCTGATTTCATAGTTAACTAGCAATCCTCATGAAATGGTCCCCGTAGCTAAATCATCTAGACCTAAACTCATCACATATGCGAGGTTTTGAATATATTTTTCCAACACTAAGTGAACAAACATGTAAAGACATTCAATGAACTCCATTTGAGCTGGGAAACTATACCACAAAGTGGCGATGAATTCTATACTTCGACAAGTATCAACACAGCTTGAGAATGCCTATGATACGGTCCAGCTTCACAAAACCCGAGCTAGAAGACGTGATTGTTATTTTTTATTTCCTGTTTGAGTGGCCCTGGCTTCTGCCAACCTTCGCTAGGCACAAGGCTCTACTGCTTTTCACTTCTTCTTAGCTAACTCCTGACAGATTCTTCAAGACCCCTTCTTGGAAGTCTAGGGCCCGAGAACCGAGGAATGAGGAAAGAGGAAAGAAACATGGAGAAGCTAAGGAGCTTAGATCTAAGATTTACGATAGGTATCCCTTCACGGCCTTCTATTCATTGTGTGTTTTATACCATGGGTTTTATATTTGACACAATCCAGCCATATGACACCTTAGAAGCGCGGCAGCACTACGAGATTATTACTGAAAGTGTTAACTAGTAGTTTGGTTGAGACTGGCCTATGAAAACTGTCGTTTTGTCGCATTTAGGAAGAGATTTACTCCGCAAATCAAGCGGGCGCTGCTAAGATCATAGGTTGATCGATAATCTTAAAAGGCGACGCCGCTTGGAACGTTGCCTAGCTGGTTCTAGAGACAGGTTTCATAGAAAGAGTTACAGAAACAGCCATATAGAAACCAAAGATATAGCGAACAAACAGAAAGAAAGAAAAGTCTAAAGGGGGGGGCTTGCGGCTGTTAGCGACCCAAGCTGTTGGGTCGGTCCCGAGAAAGGACAGTCAAGCCTTGCAGCCAGCCACTGGTTTCTGAGGTATATTGTATATAGTGATTGTAGCATGTGTAGACATAAAGTGTCCGTGACCTTGAATTTCACGGCCGTATGATATTCCTGCATTATGTGGCTGCTTGCTCTGTTTCTTGCTTGTTCTTTGCTAGAAAGGGAATGTCGAGCCAGAAACCATGTCTCAGTGAACTAGGCTAGAGGGGATATAAAGAAGAAGAAAAAGCGCGCTCAGACGTCCATCTAGAGGGAAAAGAAGAGAGGAAGAGCATATAGTAAGTAGAACGGAAGGAAAGAGGCTCCGAATGTAGATATTAACACCAAGGATCTTGGACATCCAAGCTGTAAAAATGGGACGACAAATGACGCGAGGCCCGATGGCTGGCTAGAACTTGGGGACCGAGACCTCAAACTAGAAAGTAGCATGTCCGGTAGCAAGAAAACGTGAAGTTGAAGTGTTATCAGTGAATAACTATGTAGCCACAGCATCACTAACCCCTTGTTCATGTGCAAACATCCCGGTCCGTCACCATTGTCGTCAGTTTAGATACCAGATTCGAGGCAGGGTTCTACGAGCATCACTACATATGCTGCCACCAGCGTACATGTATGTATGTAGCGAGCAGCAGCACGAACAAAATACTTGGCCAGTGCTTCTGACGAGCGGCATTCGGTGTTTCGTTGTCAGTGCCGAATTAGGTATCTTCGCCTTATAAAGCTACCAGACAAGGGCCCTGCCAGAAAATACAGCACCCCATGTTTGCTTTTCGAGGCTGCAAGTTACATGCAGCCAACAGTGTTGAGTAAGTGGCGATTGGGGCAAGATAGGAAAGTATAGCACACAGAGATATCATGTACTATGCGATGCTGTATCTGTACACGTAAAATGAGTCAAACACAGCTTGCGGGCAGTAGAACGCCATTCGCACATCGGTGATGACCGAGTTGCCGGGTGATGTACATGTACATATAGAACAAGATGTGAGAAAGAAAGAACCAGAGCGGGCTTTGTGGGAATAGAGAAAAGAAGGAACTACGAAAAACAGCGCTTCTAAACTTAATCAACGTTACCAAGAAATGTCCGCACCTGTTCAGACGAGGATCTTGATACGTATCCGTGTACGCATAATAGCATACAGCACAAGCCAGGCGTTTCCAGGTAATCGGTCAGTCAGTATTAAGTGAGAAAATGAATATGAAATATGACAGAAACATGAAGACGCTGAGGCTCAGTCTTTACATGTGCGCCTAGTCCTATCCTTTAATCTATGACTTGAGATATCGGGCCTTCAAAACCGGCCTTCCAGAAGATAAAAGAAGAGGGGAAGATAAAGCCACCATATCATATTAGTAGCGACAAGGAAGCCTCATCTCATTTCGGAGTTATTGGACCCAGCTATCGTTGAAGGCATCCGCTTACAAGTGTACTAACCCAAGTCTATACCGGTAGAGACTTCTATTATAAGAGAACAATCAGTAAAGAACCGGAAGATCCTCAAGTTCTAGACGATTCATAAGTGACAAGGGCTTGAAGATACAGGCGCCCGTTTGCCGGGACGACGCCTGATTTCTAGTTCCATAAAGCACTATGCGTTATGCATTATTTATGAATTAGCAACTAATACAATGATAAATCGGCTAAACCGATGCACTTTGTGTGGTATTCTTTCGGATTTTGGGGCACAAAAGTATGGAAAGAAAATTCAACATGAGAGAAACCACAGCAAACTGTCGGTATTACTACGGCCGTAAATGAGGGGATTCTGAAAGCTAACTTATGACTAAGTATTCCTCCATACTTTCTCCCCTCAGTGCTCAATCTCTCTGTATCTTTCTATGTAGGCTTGTATGCCTAAGTAACCTTGCTATCACATCTAACATCTTCATAGTTCTATAGCTCCATAAGATTAATGAATTATAAAAATATTTTAAATATATATAAATAAAACCTTGCTATCACTTTGTCTTTCCATACATGTATCTTATTTCTTGGTACGCATTGTATCATTCATCAAGCTTGACCGAGCAATAACTACAATTAGGGTACAAAAGGTCTCTAGAACCAAGGGAAGGAGCATTCTTGACATCCAGCACGAAGCGGTACGGAAGGAAAATGGAACTCTATTAGAATGAACCTAACCCTGGCTTGAAACCAGGCTTTACTTAGCTAGATTCAGAGGATCTGTCACTAACGCATGAATAAGGACGCACATCAGCATCAGCTAGGGAACTCTCTCTCAGCTTAACCGCGGAAAAGAACTAGTTTAATGTGAAACGATGTTGTTGGCTATCCAAAGAGCTGGAAATGTTTACTGTTGTTCTTGTTTTATCCAAGTTTCCCAGAGGCAAGGCTCTATGATACTAGCCACTACATAACCTAGACAGCTATACGAGATTATCAGCAGTTAAATGAGCACCATAATTCTGCAATGTATCTTTTATGTGCCCACCTAAGTAAGCCCGTTTCTGGCGTTATTTGTTCCTATTATTTCGGCATGTAATATCGCGTTAGTCATGATATGCGCTTCTCATGCAATGTGAAAGTAGGCTCTTTCATTACAAAGAGAGACATATCAGGGTATTTCTTACTATCTCCTATTATGATAAGAGAGCGACCTTGTATGTAACTGTTCTCCTTGAAAGTTGATACCGTAGTCAGCAAAATAACGACATCATTCCGCAGGGGGTTTGCAAATATCTAGTTTCCGGAGTTTGGAGAGAGGTAAGCATGCATATATTAGCGAGAAGAGACAAGAGTGATGTTTCTAATGATACTAGAAAGCGAGCGTCAACAGTTGAAGTGTCTGATACAAGATGACATCCTCAGTCTCGACATATGATGAGGTTAGACGGCCAAGAAATTTCTGTTGCCAGTCCCATGATGGTTGAGCGGTCAGTGAGCACATATGTTCCCAGGAAATATTTTCCAACCAAGCCACCAACGAGCGTCCATAGGAACGAGCCATGTTGCAAATATTTTTCTATGCCCACCACTTTATGTCATATCTAGGTCGTTTAGGATCTAGACAAAGCTTGCAGGCCAGATCCAGATATTTTGAAAAGCCCGAGCGGAATCGGGTCATTAGCAACAAATCCGAGGATAACGAGATATGTATGCAACGCTGAAAAGCACGCCAGCGTAGAGATATCAAATATACAATTGAACCTGACAAGAGTGTCGTTGTATCACCGTGCCGTAGTTGTAAAAAAAAATTGTATCTCGTGATATTGCCATTCTACAAACTTGCCATGGTTGAGACGTCATGGTTTCCCAAAGAAAACCCCCAGAAAGAACGCATGATTTAATCTCACTACATATGATATCAGAGCCCAAGATCCAAGTTTGGTAAGAATTTGTCACGTCACAAAGTAAACGCCACTTTCATGTGTTGAAATTTGAACGCTTGTTCCAGTGAAGTTAGAGTGCGTAGCTTCCAGAATCCTGGGACGGGACAGTATGATGAACCCCACAAATGCATAAATCCAGGCAACTACGTGTTGAGAGATGGGATAAACAAAGGGAAGAGGAATGTGTAATGATGCGACAGGAACGAACAAAGGAAGGCACGCGTTTTTGCCGTTTTTTATGCACATAGATTACATTATCTTCTTGTTGGTGGATGTGAGACTAAAGGGAAGCGGGTAAAATTACATGCTGGCTAGATACTTATGGCCGCATGGTGATTATTCTTTCTAACAAAAGGTCCCGACAGTCTGGGTGGGCTGACAAAGCCGAACCTAATCACCTCAACGACATCGTCTACTTCCATATTATCTATCGTCTTTGTGATTTGGCCGACTCCAAAGCACATAGCAAAACAATAAATTTCAGACCAAAGTCCCGAGAATTATCCGTTGACGCCGAGCCATTCATCAACTTATCTATGCGTTATGGCGATAGCCCCGCAGAGCCTGGCTTGAGGCTGTCGAATCAAGAGTACTAGGATAACATTCAGGCCTAACGTATCGTATCACTAGATTATTGTCTTGACATCTATAGCGCGGTGCAATCACAACACCACGACGGCGGTTAGGGGCAGGAGAAAAATGAGGCAAACACATAGGGTTGGCCGGCTATGGTGGTATCAAACTGTCTCGCGTGGTTGTTACGCCGGACGGGACAATCTTGGCATCATGGCACTCAAAGCTACTCAAAGCTACTCAAAGCCTATGTGTGTCCTATTATCGCATATCTCTCGCTCCTCGCCAATTTCTGGCTAAGAGATGATAGCGACTACTATGTGAATAGAAGTTTCTTTTTTTTTTTTTGCTGATATTGCCCACAAATTCACAGTACTAACCGAATATCACTCTCCGCATAAACAACCCAAGCCGGGATAATCCATATCATTTCTTCTATGGCATCTTCACAGCTCATACAAGTCTTTGCAAGGGATGGATCCCCATCATCCGGTCGCTGGTCTAAGGGGCCCATATCTTATTGTTTACTTGTTTCTATAACTCCTCTTCTTCCTTCTCCTCCTGCTCGGACTTGGATATGCTATGACTTCCGCAGGATTTCCTGGTTTTCTAGGCTCATAAAGCTGCAATACAAATGGCTTTTATTCGTCTACTAATTTGCCAACAAGCCGTACATAAAACATACATGCATGTTGTACATATATGTACGCATAGCTAGATGATCACTCTCGTTTTGACTTACTTTGTATGTGCACCGTACCACATCCCAAGCAAGATGCCAATCTTGCCCTAATAGCTCCCCTCTAATTTCTATTACATGAACGCTGAAAAAAAAAAGAAAACTGAAAGATATAATTTCCACTTGTTTGGTTGGTGAACTCCAAGTCGATATTCCTTCTCAGCAATACGCATCATATGGTTGTATTCAAGGTGTAAGATACACTTACCATCTATCAGGTTACATTCTGCATGGCGCCATCATTAGCATTTGCTATTCTCCAGTGGCAACGGGCTTGTTTTCCTGACCGCAAACCTTGCCAGATAGTAGGAACATTTTTTTTATAATTCATGTCTATTAAGGTGAAAATGGAGCTTTAATAGCTATGTAGCACCTCGGTATCTAGAACTTCTTCCTACTTGGAACCAATTCGGAAAACCATCTACTGTCTGGGGCCACAACTTACCTAGTCTAGTGGGGCATCCTGGCTACGTGCGTAAGACATCAGAGTGAGAAAAGAATAAAAGTTTAAAAGGGCCAAATATGCCATGGGGACCTATTCTGCATAGAGAATCAGGACCATACGTGACCAAATGTACGGTAAACAACGCTACTATTAGTATATATATAATAGCTAGACTAAAGATTGCATATCGGCCATAGTCGGACATGACTGCCAAATCAAGTGCTTTACCAGAGTTTTATACAATCGAACGGTAATGGATTTCGATCATTTCATACTACAGTTATTCATGACGTATATACAATATAGTCAGATATATACCAAGTTTTTAACTTCGGATCCGGACATCTGCGCTTCAATTGTTTCCCGTGCATATGCACACACATACCTACAGATCGTATACATGTATGTCTCTACATTATCCTGTGCTTCACCGCAATCCCAGTTGGACTCCTTGGGTTTTTTTCTTCTTGGTACCCAGACTGTCGGAGACGAGCGGAAGGGGGAAAAATAGATAGGAAAACAAAGGAACGGAAAACCCCAGATGAAGCATACGCTTAATGCAAGTTCGACAATTTCTCGGCCTGTAACTCTAGAATATATGCTGTGAACTATGGATTCAGTTGCTGAATTGCATAATCAATATGCATATGTCGAATCAGGATTCCACATGATCAACAAGGCCGACCGCCTTTCTATTCTATATATGTACATGTATAATTCTTCTTGATAATTTAGTGTCTTTCGGTGATAATCAACCAGAATTCTCAGAAAGGATATTTTAATTTACAGGCAGTTTTTTCTTATCTACAGGCTCTAGCAGGGATGTTCAAAAAAGATACTTAGTATAATATACCCATACTAAGGCTGACAGCTGGCAGGCTGCCGTCAAAAATGTGTAACATAATAAAAACGAAAAGATTAGACTAGGCATATTGAAAGATAGACCGTATAAGTCTACCTTGATTCATTAAAGTCGCAACATTTGACTATGATTCTTACATTGTTATTATGTATCACCTAAGCAGGCTTTAAACCTTCTCTACCCGCCGATGATGATGATGCACCCAACAAACTATGATGATACAAACCAAAAATGTTAAAGTAAATTTTTGCTCGAAACAATTTGTCAACACCTTGCCAGCTGGCAGCCGTAGTATACTAAGTATCTTTTTTGAGCATCCCTTCCCTGCTAGAGCATTCCCTTTTTTCGGGGATGAAGAAAATGATAATTTAACGACTATGAGAAGGTAGCATTAAACAACAAACGTTAAAACAAGCTATTATAGAATATGGATTTGATATGAATGGAACTAGGATAACAGCAAACGCAGCATTTTGCACAAACTTGTATTTGTCGAATTACATGGGCTGTCAAGCTACATATCATTATTTGTACAGTCTATGTCTAGGAACTATATATTGGGGTATACACTATAAGAGAAAACTATTCTACACCACTTTCATATTTGTTCCAAAAAAAGAAAACTAAACCTGAACACACCCCTAACTTTTGTAATATTTTGAAGTTGAAGAGACTGACCAACTAAAAAAAAAAATTGCCATCAACTCACAATCTTTCAACAATCAATCAATCATAGCACTGGAGATCTGAGGAACTCGACTGTAAGTATCGAGCAGCTCCTAGAAAATATGTATTTGTCTTATAGGCAGCAAGTAGCAGACCAAAAAGTAACTAAGAAGTACTCATTTTCTCTTCGGCATGGTTTGGGTCCCTTAATCGTGAGGTACAATTGTGTTAACCTTCTTATAACACAACATAAACAAGTTCTTACAATATTCCAAATCACGCCGGATATCCTAAGGGTTAGCTGAACCACAGCCTTGTTCTGGTCGCTTTCGTTTGCAATTTGACTTGCCATGTTCACATGAAATACAGAAAAGAGACTCTTACAAAAGAGGACACTGACCCGTTTTATTGGCTACCAAGATGCTGCTTTGGCTGATTCTCTTTTGAGAACCATTGAGTCAGATATTGTTGGAGGCCGTAAAGGTAGACAGACCTAAAGGAGCCCTCAATTAGGGTAGAGTTCATGTGCCTCGCTGAATTTAGCCAGACCTTGATGAGTTAATTGCTTGCTTACTTTTTGCTTTTCATAATGAATTTCCTAATTCATGTAATATTCTTCTTGTAACTATTCTTTTGGATCTAGTTCTTTTTTGGGCATCATGCAAGATTGAGGGGCAGTTTTCCAAAAAAAAAAAAAAAAAAAAAAAGAAAACGGCAGAAAACAGTAAGGGTACGAAACCCTAGGCATATTTTCCTAATTGGGACACAATGGTTTTCTCTTATAGTGCGTGTACCTCAATACTACAGTTCCTGGATATAAGTAGACTCTATTTAAGTATCGACTAACAGCATAGCATGATCAACGTTGGAAGAGGACTGACAATCATTACAAGTTATAGCTACATAACTATATAATTATTGATATTGATAGCTTGTCAAACTAGGTCATTCTTTCATGTCTAAAAAGAAGAAGAAAACACTCACATAGTAAGTTAAATCTAGCCATATGGTATGATTTGTTTTGTTTTTATTAACGAGCGCGGGGGATTCATATGGTATGATTGACTATCAAACGGCCCACAATATGAAGTAAGCAACGTGACGGATGTGAGGCAGATTTGGATTATACTTGGCTTTTATATCTTGCTTGTCGCAATTAAACAAATGCGAGAGATAAGAGTAAGTACCAGAACATATTATTTGTAACTTATACCCCCGGTCTATTTGCAGTTCGGAGAAAGGGCAGCTCGTCTTGTATCCCATATAGCTGGCGTACCCCTATAACATACCACCGATGTGCCGGTTTATGAAAGCTTATAGATAATTCTAGCAGATTATGGACCAGCCGGCTCTGTAGATAGCTACACTGAAGGTTTTGACACTCTCCATCTCTTGCAGATGTAGATATGATCAAGTGCTGACTTTGAGCATACATATATCGACCTCATATAACTAATGTTGTGATGTTTATGCCCACGCCCCCCCTTACATTACATCAAGCTGTTGGTGGCCGGGTCCTAGGGAGGGACCCGACACTCTGTTTCTCGCCTCGTATTCAGAAAATCCGATGGTAGTTTCTAGACCAGGCTAAGACAATCAGTAGAAATATGTAGGTTTTCTTTTTGGCAGACGGTATTTTTAGTCGTAACTAGCGAAGAAGTGTCTATCTGGCTCCTCCAATTGTCCTGTAACCCTGATTTTATTTTCCACTTCATTGCTTATTGTTTCCCCTTACCGGTAATTTGGACTGAGACCAGCTCTGGTGATGAAACAAACTTTCAGCTCGGCTGTTCATGAGTACTGCCAATATCCTTATGATATACAGAATCTTTTTTCATATATCTCAACTTCGCTTCGACTCACGGATATTCTTACGTAGTCACATACCACCAAGTTCTACGTTACTTACTGTCTTGACACGTGCACCATCCATAATGGACATCCCTATAGCTAACGGGCTCATATGTAGATCCGAGTGGCCAGTAATATCCCGCATTGCTTGCTTACTGACAGCTCCTCATTACCACATAAAATCGCTTCGATTCGTTGTATCTAGAAGAGAACTAGACCTTGAGCTTTCCCTACCAACGTAACCTGGGCCAACCGATTTCAAACTGATCTGCTAAAGATAATAGGTTACATATGGCGCCTTGGTTTTATGAGTGGAAAAAATATAAAGGGTAGGTTAGTATCATTTCTTCGATGTCATCCAACCATACCATGGAATAATGGGATACATATAATAAGAAAAAATAGTCCTGGGTAGCAGGGATCGGCGTCCTAGTTACTAGATCAAGAAACATGTATTTGCCTCAAACTCTCCTTCGTTGAACTAGCATAACATACAATCATGTTGACTATGTACTTATCTGTATATCCAGTTCTATGATAGCATATGCACCCTTGCTCACCACCAAAACGTCTTCAAATGGGCCCTGTCTTTTCTTTCTTTCTTAAAAGAAGAATGATAATAATAATCAACATGATTCTACTAATCGCTGCAGTCTTCAAGAGAGAGAAAAAATCGGAAAGCCAACCAGACAATAGGCATCACCATGGACATTGCCAATGGCTTTTGACAGACCTTGACACGGTCTGTGACTTGTGGCTTGTGACTTTTGATTAGTAGTGCTGTTGCACTTGTAGAAGCTGCAGTAACATTAACAGTGACTGGCATCCATCATTTCTAAGAAAATGTCAAAATAACGACAGTAACAGAACACACTTTCGATATCTTTAATCTCGCTCGCTTCTTCTTCTACGCTCTCTCCGTTTCTGTTCCTATCTTTCTCTCTTCTACAGTTATTCATCTTGCTCAGTTTCCCGCCGTTTTAACTCATATCTAATCTGTCCAGGATCTAGCCCCATAGACTTGTTAAGAGATAACAAACAAACAGCGTTCGCTAATAGAGCGTGAGAGAGAGAGCGGCTAAATCTGTACCAGCTGTCTACTCCGGCATGTGCCAGAAACTGTCCTGATTTGAGCCCGCTTGTGCTAAACATTACAGAGCTTCGAAAGGCCCTGTCGTGTGGCAATAGCACTATCGTCTCTGTATCTAGTAGCCCGGCTTGTCATAAGTCTGTACCTTTCTCGCCAAGTTCTCCGGAAGCATGCCCATTCTGCATTGCCTATTAGCCGCCTGTAATTTCCGACTTTCTTCCAACCAGCTATCTTCATATTTTCTTGGCAGTTTATTGTTGCTTTTTGGGTTGTCATTATTGTTTATTAGCGGATATTGGCTATCACTTGCTCTCCGCCTTCGATTGTCGCCTATCTCCACCCATAATTGTCCAAGGATACCCTTTATACAGCAGGACTGCAAGTGGAAACGGCACCACTCCTCTCGATTTACCTGGCTGGCTCTGCCGTGCTCATATATTTTGTTAGAGTGTCTTGATACACCTTGCACCGAGTTCTTCTACTGTTATCTTCTAGTAGACATATGACTCCTACTTGCAAGCCAACTCAAGCATAAAGTAGCAATTGTCTTTGCCTATAGGTCTAGACATACCATTTCCCTCCATTTATCCTCTAATCCCAGAGTTGAGTAACAGTGATCGATCAGAAGTCTCTACTCTCTCCTCAAGTGGTAATTGTGAACTCATAGGTCATCCGTGACCGTCTAGTGATCTAGACTCACTACTGACTTGCGGCCGTATCAGTATCATCTTTCCCGAAACAGGGACACACTACGACCCAGAAATATCCCAGATCTAACAACGGCAACAACTACAGTCACAACCTCTGCTCAAACCCAACTTCAACCCAACACAGTCCAGGCCGGCTTTGCCTTACATCGACTTATTGTTTATCCTATGCTTGAACGTTCTTGGTCGGAAGCGACTATCTCACGAATAAACAAGCGTTCTTAGTCGCTCTCTTACCGTGGTAGGACTGCTACCGCCCGACCCCCGTTGCTGTATACCTTACCGCCAGCCAAAAGCTATCCTTCCCGTTATCAAAGAGTCCCAACCAACTATCATCCTTGTATACGTAGCATATCGGCTCAGTAACAGTCGGTCAACAGCAACCGCCTTTGAACAAGGACTCCTCTCTCCAAGTGTTCAACGCTCCATGCTCCATTAAAGATAAATGCTCTACTTATAATTCGCTCCAGTCATCCTGCCAATCTATTCAACTGTTCTTCTCCGGGTCCGGACTCACGAATAACTTAATCTACTTGCAGGCTTGACCGACTCTCTACCATCATTGCTCGGCATTCACTAGTATCTCGTGACTTCCTAGAGCAGGAACAGCTCCCGCCCGCTTCCTCCTCACTACAACAGGCTACAAGCCCCCAAGGACGGTAGCGTTTTTGCTATTGTTGCATTTGACTTGGACTACACACTGTCGGTGCTGCATGTGGCAGTTCCTTCTTCTCTCGATATTGTTCTTCTAGCCTTTTCTAATGCCGGTAACCTGGACGTAAGCATCATAACGGCACGCCTTCACTCCCTCTTTATCCAGTACCACAGGTGGACTCATCTCCTGGAACAGTTCACACCCTTCCAGTCTGACTAGCTGGCAAACCTCATTCTTGGCTTTTACAGGCTCCGGCTGTCTATCTTACTTTATTTACCTTGTTGGGCTCATTGCACCCTAAGAATCTGACAGTGACATCACCTTGTCTCTGGCCGTCAGCACCATTAACAGCAGCAACAGCAACAACAACAACACACGCAGTAGCCTAAGTCAATATCTCCTGCAAGACCCTCCTCTCGTCTAATCCCATAACAACGATACAGTCAAGTCCATCACGTAAAGTAGAACCAGTCGGACTAGAGTACCACGTCGATGAGGCCAACGATATCAGGAGCTTCTGCATGTAGTTGCCTTCTTGAGGTTCGGGAATAGCCAACTGGACTTTGTATGTGCTACTTACGTGTGACCGCAAGTGCCATCTGTCTCCTCGCCTTACCGCCTCATCCCTCATTTCTCTCCAAGACTCTGGAAGACGCGTGTTGTGACGTTGCCAAACACAAGCCTGAGTGTCTTATTTAGACGACGTTCGCTCACCATAGCCCAATCATTAGTTGCAGGCTTGACCAACAGATTTCCAGCAGTCCAACGCATCAGAGGCACACACATATTCAGGTTATAAGACTGGCTCCTATTTGTCACTATCATTTGACACAATCTTTCACTTTCTGGCGTAAGCATACTGGAAAAAGAAAGAATCTAGGTGGTACATTGATATTGGACAGTTTGCCAACTGGCCACTATACAACTACATAATACAAAAACCAGGCTAGTTTGCCTTCCCATACGCCTATATCGGATAGCTGAAGTCTGGGCTGTCGAGTTCCCAGGACTCTGGGGCCTAGTGTTGTTATTGTGTCATCCTTTCGATCGGGCCAACTTATTACCCTAGCCAACTTGATATATAATAGCTTTGACAACAAAGAAGAAAAAAGAAAAGGAAAAAAAGAGAGCATCAGGTTTCTCACAAGCTCTGCACTAGCTCGATTCTTCTCCAGTCGCCACAGCTACTCGATGAGCTGTGATCTTCTCGTTATCACTGTCATTATACTATCTCTACGCCCATCTCAATCAGCACACTATTTTTCTCTTGTCGACTTCTCTCATTTTACACATATCCAGTACCTTTTCTCCCCGGAGGTCCAGAGCTTTTTCTTGGAAACCCTTATCCAAGCAAGCAAACGTTCAGGGACTAGGGCTGTTCCGTAAACAAGCCAATTCAAGTCCCCCACCCTGAAGCTGAAAACCAAAGGTACTTAGTACACTAACTCTTATTCACCTTGATTTGATTGAATCTAACTTCAAATAGTCCATTTGCTTTTACTACATAATACTACCACCTCCGGACAGCAACTCTTCCTTTCTCGCTCATACCCCCCCTCCAGAAAGAGAAGTTGTAAGAACTAACATTGACTCCCACTACTACAATTAGCTATTGCTTAACCTCCACAAGCTTCAAATACGATCGCTACCCTATCTTGTTTTCTCTTCACTACTCATCCTCTTCCTACTATTCAAGTGTTCTTTTCTTGAGAGTGCTCCCCGCTACGGATTGCTTAGCAACTTATTGGTCCAATCGAACTCCAGATTTTAATACTTCATTGTCCTTTCGGTTTTCCCACCTAGTATTCCTACTGTCACTATAATTACCACTCACTTGTGGCAGCCGGCAGCTCGCCTAGTCAATACCACAACGTCAGCCAGCAACTAAACCTCACCGTTGTCTCTTATATAACGGCAGCATCGGTCCTCCATCCCCGCGAGGCCACTTCTTCTTTGTTCTACTTCCAATCACCGCCCAGTTTCCCTGATCTTGATTTCGGAATCTTTACCAACACGATACCACCATTAAGGTCATCGGCAAGCACATATATAGTTTCTCTAGAGTGATAGCTCTAAAATCAGGCACAATGCCAACCAACATGGACAGTATACAGGCGGCTGAAGCAGAGTTGGCTGAAACTGTCAGTCTTACCGAAAGCATACGAGGACATGTCGAAGAAGCCGGTCTTCGTTACCACGCATACCACGCCGGAAGATATCCCTTTCCTAACGACCAGGTAGAGCAGGATCGTGACGAAATGATGCACCACATGATGTTCCAGTTGACATATAAATTCTTCTTCGCCCCAGTAGAAGATAGACTGGAGGGTGGCGGCGCCCATGTTCTTGATCTTGGTATGTCGAGAAATCTGCGCAAAGCAGCCCCTTGCTTTTAGTCACATACGCTAACTGTATCATTTTCAGGAACTGGAACTGGATCATGGTGTCTTCAACGTAAGGAATTCCAGACAGCAAAGAATACTGCACATCTTGACGGCAGTTTCAACTAACACTCAGCCACTACAGTCGCCGACGTATATGAAGATACGTCATTTCTCGGTACCGATCTATCGCCTATCCAGCCCGAGACCATCCCACCTAATGTTGTATTCGTCATCGATGACTTTGAGCATGAAGATGGCTGGGCTGAAGATCCGGAAACATTTGATTTCATCCACGGCCGGCGGATCCTGAATGCGGTGCATGATTTGCCAAGATTGGTCAAGCAGATATACGAGTAAGTCGCACGCCCTCCGCTCTATCTCTATCTTCCAGAAACAAGGCCCAGTAGACATATTGTACATACTAACACAGCTCATACAGCCACCTCAAACCCGGCGGCTGGGTCGAATTTCAAGAAATCGCCCACACTATCAAATGTGACGACAACTCGTGTCCAGATGATGCTCAATACCGTCCCCGCGACTTCCTCCATACCCTCGCCCAGGGCATGGCCGTCATGGGTCTTAACCTCCATGCTATCAACGAGGTTGAACAACACCTCATTGATGCTGGTTTCATCAATATACGCTGGGAACACTTCAAGGCGCCCATCGGAACTTGGCCAAGCGAGCAGCTTCTCACTTACTGCGGTGAGATATTCCGCCAATGTAATCACGACGGCCTGGTTGGCTTAGCACGGAAGCCTCTTCTTGCCCTAGGCTGGACACCTTTACAAATGGAGATCTTCCTAGTCGAAGTGCGGCAGCACTTAAATGACCCGAAGTTCCACGTCTATATGCCATACCACATCGTCTATGCCCAAAAACCGAATTCAGGGCCAATTCGGAACAACTAAGCCGTGTCTCCTTTTTGCTTCATCCTCTTCTGCCATCTCTTTGTCATTCTCTTTTTTTTTTTCCTTTGTCTCTTTCTTTTCACTTCCACATCAAAAGGCATTTGCATCATCTGGGCATCAAGTAGGACCTTGATCTTTTTCAATATCTGTTTTCCAATGTCTCGCCAATCACAGGTGACAGCTACGTCATCAACAGTGCATTGGACAATGTTTAGGCATTCGACGACAATTCAAGTTCGCAAGTTGGCTGGCTACTTTTCATTTTATAGAGGAGTTTACTAGATGGGGTAATCATAATGCATATAATATACATGGTCAACGTGTATACAATACGACGGGGTTTTTTGATCAACTATTCAAACTATAATTCATAATCATTTATGTTTTCATCTACGGCTCAGAGTAGCACATTACACAATATATGTATGGATCAACAGTGGTGGATCATAACCAAGCAGACTAAAACCTATCCCAATAGAGCTCTAGATTTACTTAGTATGATAGGGTTTTAACCTATATTATCACTACACAATAGTATGTACTACGCCGCAAATATTCCCCAACATCAATATGTCAAACTTCCCCAGCATACAATTAGTTTAAACTAGTTGTTAGATCATTTGTCATCATCGCCTGCGCTATCGGGGTCCGAGTGTGACCCCATTCGATTTTTTGAGTATCATCGAAATCCCAATATCCACGCCCACCCGTCATGAAGATAAGTTTACGCGCGAGCCACGATCCCATCATCCGACTAGAATAAGCATCGCTATTGGGCACGCTTTCCGTCCTTAGTTGTTCGCGGATATGATAGTGACTCTCTGAGAACATTGGCTGACGAAATCCGATATCTGGGATGCCGAGAGCCCGTATTCTCCAGGAATCCCAGAAGACGTAGCCTTTGCCTCGTAATATCCATCGGCTGAAAGGACTCACGGGTTCATCTGAATTTGTAGGCACGCCTGTGTCGCATATCCACTGCCAAATCTCTCTTGGTCCCGGGTCGCTGTCATCTATGCGTGGTGGGGTTATTGGCATACCTATGTAGGAAAAGGGAGCAAAGTCATGGCCATGGCGAATCTGCCCGTTGGGAAGGGTGTGGGTGATAGGAGAGAATGAGCAGCTGCGGGGAATTCTCTCTCCCCTGTGCTGACGTTCAAAGACGGCTCTCCTCTCGGCAAACGTATTCGCCTTCACCGCATCATTCATGAACTCAAGCCCTGTCTCTAGTACATGTCGCATCCACGGTGAATGGCGCTGGGAATAGTCTACCATTTGAAATCCATATGTAACGTCATGGCGGGCAACATCCCGAAAAGCTAAAATGTATTATGCATATTAGTACGATGTTCATGGCGTTCCGAAAAGTCGTTAGTGACACCTACATCGATACACGTCTTTCCGGGCCGTATCGAAGACTGTGGCTACTTGCTCCATTTCCCACGGCGCAAAACAACTACGGAATAGATCTTGTGTTTTAGCCCGGCCAGAAATCATATTACTCAAGTCATCATGGCCATATAAAACACAAAATAGTTCGCAATGGTACAGGGCCAGCTCGATACGAGTGCGTTCAGCGGGCGTTGGTGGATAGTCCGCGGAAAATAGAGGTTCTGTATTCCATCCTTGAAAATACCTATTGCTGGTAGTCGACGCTATACATCTATCCATGAATCTCTTTCCAAACTCATTTACTACTCTATACAAGGGGAGCAACTCCTCTATCTCGGCGATGGTCCAATTTCTAGGGATTGGGGTAGTCCGTTGATTGACAAGGTGCGTTTGTATAAAGTCTCGACAAGCAGTGCCACTGAAGTCTCTTGATATGGGAGGTAACTTCCGGGCCTCTCTGACCAATATGGCACCCGGTAGAACTCCGGGATTGATGAGCTGCGGAAGAATCTCTCGGACAATCCCTTTCTCATTTTCGTGGACGACAGCCCGGAGAGACCGACAAGTTGCGGCTACGGCTTTAATTTCGGACAAGGACTCTTGAAATCCCAGTATTCTAACCAACAGTTCTGGGGGAAGATCTAGCACGGTTCTCCGGTCAAGGCCGTGGGTTGAGGATCCTGGCACAGAGAAAGGTGACGGTAAATCAAGGTTGTTGGAGTCGGGCTCTAGAAAGGCAGTGGACATGATTTCTGAGAGGCAATATAGACGAAAAAAAATTATAAAAAAGCGAGTGGGCTTCTGTATGAGGCCAATTATTAGCCAACAGTAGATTTAGCACGGGACAAAGTGGATTTTTTTGGAGGCAAGCAAGCGGTGGTGTGATCAGCAGCAAAAAAAACAAATGGATTCGAGATAATAGAGATAGAAAAGGTATAATGGGCAATCAAATCAGTCCACAGATGACGTCGTGATGCATGTGCCTTTAGAAAGGAGACGAAAACCTCAGACAATAACGATGAAGGTAGGAAGATTTTGTGCAGATGAGCTGGCGCGATAGCACATAAACAGATAAAACTAAGAATGAATCACAAAATGGCGCTTCATTCATCCACTAAACAGTTGGTGTCACGGATTTTGTCAATGAGGTAGATGATATCAGATGAATATTGAGTTTATTGGTAATATAGGTAAACACTTATAATCAACTATCGCAAACAACAATCGTGATTCCACTAGAATCTGCCGTATTCTACGTACAGAATTTCTAATATAGTTTTACTCTTTTGTCAGGGGTTATCTCCAAGGCCGCCTTTCTTTAGTCAACCAAGCTGCAGAACTAGCGTGGACCCTGAACAACCCTAGTGTAAATTTGTCAGCCAACAATATTGAGTCTTCTGAGATAGTGGGTCCCGAATTCAACAGTAGCCTGTCAGAAGCCCTGTTTTTGCAAGCTGTGGCTCAGCCGTTTGACTAAACGGCGGTATCGTCTTAAAGTGGCACCATCGACATGTGGCGGCGAAACGCATGAGCAGCGTTAGCCAATCAGACGACATGTATTTCAATCACATATGCATGACACTGCTTGCGTTTTCCCTTTTTGGCCAACAATAACAGACCCCTATGCGTTGATTGGGCGGGAGTTGTGAAACTGTGATTTGTGTCTACAAAACACAATATATAAGAAGCTGGTCATCGTCGCATATCGTTGTTATTGCTAGATCTTTTCTTCTGCATCGCCATTACCAAAGCTCTTTCACTTCCAAGTCACCCTACTTAACTTCTCCTCATATTCAAAAATCAACTCTTCCAGTACTAATCTCGACTTTCGCCACCGCCGATAACTTCATCACCATGTCTTCCAAGCCCTCTACCTGCTGCACTACTGGCAACAGCTGTGTTTGTGGTAAGTCTATCCTTAATTCCTGCTGGCGACATGGATTCGTATCCAGGTGTCATGCCTCTGTATACTTATGTAGAATCCAAATGCCTGGTTCTTTCAGACTTGACATCTGGATCAAATGCAACCTACCACTATGTCCCCCACATTCCACTTACATGCATCCAATTAAGCACTTCAATATGGGATTTCCACGCTAACATGTCTTTTTTTCTTATGTAGCCCAGAAGGCCACCTGCTCATGCGGTAACAAATCGGCCCTTGCCTGCACCTGTGACAAGGCCTCTACTGAGAATGTCGTGACCGGTCCTCGTTGCGCTTGCCGCGCTCGTCCCGCTGGACAGTGCACTTGCGACCGGTCTGCAACTGAAAACGCTACCCCCACTGGTGCTACTTGCAGCTGTGGTCAGCGTGCTCAAAGTATGTATCATTCTTATCCCTCTAGCTCGGTATCTCTGTTTACTAACTTTGCTTCCTTAGACGCCTGCACCTGCGAAAAGGCTACTGATGGTGGCTTCAACCCTAATGAAATTGACTTCACCACCAAGAAATAAGCAAATCCTTTTTTTTGGCTTAAAACATATTTAGTACTTTTGGGGGTTTTTGGGATGGTCATTTTAGGATATAGTTTGGTATTAGGCACTTGCATTATGCATCAGGATTGGCGCTTTATGGTTACAAAATAAATATTTTAATTCTAACAGTTAAATTAAACAAAACAAAAAAGATTTTGAATAATTTGAATTGGAGATTCATTCAGGTTAGATACTTTCTTTCACTCATATGTTTTAGTGGCTTGGTTGTTGTGTTCTGTTATTCTTTGTTGTGCTGATATCGCTAGATCCTGATTTTACATGACTTTCCACTTATTACATGTACTTCATAATTCGGTATGAATACGACCTTACTGGGGTGCATACCAATAGGGTTAGGGTTAACAAAACGGTGGAGGAACGAAAAGCTGCGATAGTATCACGATATCAGCGAACGCGTAATTGGTGTAGTGGTAACATTAATCGTTGCCATCTGGTAATGATTTCGATTAGCCCTGGGTTCGATTCCCAGATTACGCATTTTTGATATCTTCAATGTTCTCATTGTATTTGTGACTCAACAATTTTGTGGTTTGGGCTTGGCCTATGATTGTTATTGAGACTCGTTTTTCTTTTCGTTGATTTTTATCCTTGTCTAGGCTAATTAATGAGATAGATAAACAACATGCGCTGTTAAGGTGTGAGATTGTTTTTACAGGCCATGCCATGGGGCCTCGGCCGCCGAAGAGTATAGCGTTTGCTCACCACCAAAATGTTCAATTTCTGCCGTTTTTTTCTTGGATTGCCAACGGCTAAGTGGATTTTGATACAACGAATGCTCCAATGCTCGATTTTAGCTGTGTTGGTAACCCTTTGACTGCAAGAGATGTGCTTTCAAGACAAACCAGCCATATGTATTTTTATTTCAAGTAGGGAATTCCTGTACGAACCAAAATTTTGGCGTCCTTAAACGTGACCTTTCTCAAAGAACTGACTGATGCTCAAAGAGAGAAAACATATGCTCGGTATTTTGCATGTAGTGGTATTGATTTCGGGTTCTCCTTGTTTATTATAATTTGTTTTTGTCTCTTTGTGCGCGACTGCCAACTGGTAATGCTTCCTAATTTGATCCCCGGCACGTTGTAAAGACAATTTTTTTAAGGACATTTCCTAAGCAAGACTGAGTGTTCTGCTTCTTGCCAAACCCTGGCCTTGAAAGCTCGACCCACTTTCTGGTTCCCTGGCCAAATTCAAATTCAAATTCTTTGCGCGGACCAAAATTCCATGCTAAAAGACGCGCTCTCGCGTACATTAGGCTCAGGTTCATACTTTCCATCTCGTCTTCACTTCATTTTATTTTCCCATCTGTTTTGTTTTTAATTCTCCAAGACACCACAAGCTTCCGGTCATCCTATTAATCACTGTTGTGACTCCTTTAATCCTCTCGCAAACCTTAGCACGTTGTGCATCCTATCCTTGAACCAGACTGCATTGTGCTATCCGTCCATCAAGTCGCATCATTGCAATCACTTATCATCTTCACAATTGCGCCGCTGCATTTCAAGGAACCATACCAATCATCTTCTGGATACTGCGAATCGTAAAGCTTGAAGCATCGATTAGCCGTCGCTTGATCTGTTCAGGTGCATCTCCTCGTCAAACCCAAAGACACAAACCAAACTTCGACTACATATATCATACAATGGCTTCCAGCAGATCAGCTGCTGCCACCAAGGCCTCTAAGGCTACTGTAAGACCGCCAACTACCAAACCACCAGGTCTTTTCGCAAAGATCTTATCCTGATTTCACGCCCTTGGCCCCCGAAACCTCTCTCTTACTATCATCGCGACCGATACAAACAAACGGAATTCCATTTGGCCACCCGATCGCGATCATCAATCATATACCTACTATTATACCTAGCCATCTAAGGATTACTACTTTTACTCCTTAATCGCCCCAACCTACACTACCTTAATTTCTATACTGACATGTCCATTCAGAAAGCTGATGAGCCGAAGACCATCAAGAAGGCTGCGCCTAAGGCTGTAACCAAGACTGCCACAAAGAAGACTTCCGCTGTTCCCGAAAGACCAGCCTCAAAGAAGAGAAAGAGTGAGGACGATGCGGAAGAAGCACCAAAGGCCAAAAAGTCAAAGGCGATTGCCGAAAAGCCAACTGCCGCTACTAAGAAGGCTGATACCAAGAAATCCGACGTCAGCAAGACTGAGCCGAAAAAGGCCGCCCCTAAGAAGACTGAGGCCAAGAAGGTTGAAAAGAAGGCCGAACCTAAGAAGGCTGACTCAAAGAAGGCTGAGCCTAAGAAGACCGCTGAAAAGAAAGCAAGTGTCCTCAAGAAGTCTAAGAAGGAGGTCACCAAGGACACTGAGACAGAAGAGGCACCGGCTCCAAAGGTAATAATTAGTATGATACAATGTATACCAATCAACTACTAACATAGTTTAATATAGACTGCTGGGCGCCCCAAGAAGATCCCCGTCGCTAAACTACCGGTCCTCCCGAAGGTTCGCGTTGCTGGCAACAAGATCAATGAGATGCCTACCCAGCGTATGGAGGTATTTGTATTTGGTGAAGGCTCTTCCGGTGAGCTTGGTATGGGTTCTAAGCGCCGTGATGGCAAGAAGCCCGTTGATGTTAAGCGTCCTCGGTACAATGATTTAATTTCTGCTAAGGATACTGGCGTCGTACAGATTGCTTGCGGTGGTATGCACGTTGCTGCTTTGACCATGTCCGGTGAGGTGCTTACTTGGGGTGTCAATGATGATGGCGCCCTTGGTCGTAGCACCGAGTGGGATGGTGGCCTTCGTGATATGGATCAGGAGGAAGACTCCGAATCCGAGGATGAGGACGACACTGGTGTGAACCCCATGGAAAGCACACCCACTTCCGTCTTAACAACTGATTTCATCGAGGGAACTAAGATCATACAAGTCGCTGCTTGTGACAGTGCTACCTTTGGTCTGACTGAGGATGGTCGTGTCTATGGCTGGGGTACTTTCCGCGCTAGTGATGGTATCATTGGTTACAACGAGGATATCAAGGTTCAGCGCACCCCTATCGAGGTCGTTGGTCTTAAGAACATCAAAATGCTGGCTGCGGGCTCTAACCACGTGCTTGCTATTGATGCGAAGGGTGAGATCTCAGCTTGGGGCTCTGGCGAACAGTCTCAGCTGGGTCGTCGTATTGGTGAGCGCTACAAGATGAAGGCTCTTCTTCCTCAACATGTCGGCGTTCCCAAGTCAAAGACAAATCCCGTTGTTAAGATGGCCTGTGGTTCTTACCACAGCTTTGCTGTCTTAGCGGACGGAAAGGTCTACGGTTGGGGTCTGAACAACTTTGGCCAAGTCGGTGTT